>OU342940.1:48887450-49124950 GCA_910592295.1 Andrena haemorrhoa | reverse complement strand
CTGTTTTCAAAATTTTGTCAACGCAAATTTTGCAGCGCTTAGTGCGCCATTAAACTTTTGTTTGAAACCTATTTTTCTGTCTCTTGTACTTTAGGAATTATACGCGAAAAAGTGGGAGTGCCTATTTGACTTTGAGGTTAGTTTTCATTTGCTAATAGGTAAAGTCTTACTGATGATTCCACCGGTGAGTCCAGGACGAAACGCACACTTATTTCCTTTGCTTCTTTTCTCCTTTTCACTCCCTCTTTCAACTCACACCTCCCACTCCCTGCCTCCTCAACCTCGATAGCCAACAACAAAGCCAAAATCTGAAGTTTATCGTTCTCTCGGTGCCACGCGTCCAAAGCAGCGCAGATAATTATTCACACACTGATCTGTTTATAACTGCCATTGATTCCAGCAATAATATTAATGAGATTGCAATTCTAATTAAAAGCAGATTATTACTCCAGCCAACAGTAGTTGCTCATCGGCAAAATGAAGTTCCATGTTTGTGACACGATAACACACGGACTTCCTCCGCGAATGCGCCCCAGCAACGATGTCGTGCCGCTCCGTGCTATCCGGATGAAAAAACATGCACAATTTCTGCGGTAGAAATTTCCATTCGAAGCGCGATGCAAAATGGTGCCCCTCCGAGCGCCGCAAAAAGAATTCATACTCGAAAAAAATTGCTCGCGGATTTTTACGAAGATCCACTAGCGAACAACGTGCATGCACATACACATACCAGTGCCCGCGAAACGCGGCAAGCCTGACAAATATCGCGCACGTTGACGTGTACATGAAAGGCTCCCGTCCTGAAAAGGAGGTCCAGTGGCAAGAGTTGACGAGGGTCGAAGGATGCTCGGGCACGATGGACTACGGGGAAAAACCTCATAGACAGTCTTCCTAATTCGCATTTACCGAACCGGCCGGGGCTCGGCATAAATTGCAAAAAAAAAGGGGGAAGTGCAACAAACGTGCAGAATTATCGATCACCAGCTCCGGAACATTGTGCAGAGGTAACAGGGAGCTATTTACCCCTCGTCTATCCTTAATTACACGAGTCCACGGGTGCATTTGGGCCGCCTTTCATCGATCAACGACGAACCACAAGTCACCCACTACCACGCGCGCACGGTCAGGACGTCAATTACCGAGAGTGCTTTTCTCAAATTTCGTTATTCCTTTCCCTGGGAGGGTGCCTTTCCTAGACTGCCCCGAAACACCGTCCCCCCCGCACAGTGATTCACAGTATCAACGGGAAGAAATCGAGAAACTGACTAGCCCAGCTACGCTGACAATGTTTACAGTGGCCAGTTGAAAAACTGGTACACACTATACAATCGAGGATGCAAATTGACGGGCGGTAGGGTCGAGGCGGCCGAGTAATAAAAATGGCCCGCTGCAGCTGAATTACTTGAACCCATAACCACATAGCAGGTTCAGAAGCCAATCAGCGTAAGTCTATTAGCATTAAAACCGAGATAAATGATGTTTTTACAAGTATGTAGCAAGTAATAAGTTGCAAAGAAATGACAATGCTAGTGAAGATGCAAAATACGATTTTTATTGTAGCATAACCTACAAATGAACTTAACTGCAAGAGAAACAAAAGAATATCGCCATGGTTTTTAAAAGAAGCTAGATCCAACAAAAAAATTGTGACTTTTGTCAAATGCCCACTGAAGAATTAAAATAAGTCCTCGTTATTCTCTAATTAGCTCTGGTAAGCTGCCAATTTAGGTACTGCCAATGGGGACTGTAGGATTGGAGGGGGAAAGGCAGAGGTTCATTGGAGGCACGTCGGTTAGCTTCGGACGCATTCGGCTCGTATCGGCTAATGGGCGTGTTCAGAGTGTTCAGACATAACCACTGTTGTTACTTTGTGCAAAGTCTAACGTGATATCTACATGTACGATTTTATTTAAAAAAACAGGTTATTACTATTTACAAATTTTGTTAAATATATGCAGGGTGTTTATAAAAATATGGGACGTTTTTGCAGGAACAGTTCTACCCACTTTTGTAGTTATAAGCATCTTTATATTCCATAAAACACGTGCCCGGAATGCCTTTTAAGGGTACCCTCCCATCAAATCACTCCAGCAATAGGTCATTATTAAAAAACTTTTTGAGCCGTATTTGGTAAATGCGACTTTAGTAGGCGTTTCGGGCCCATGTTTTACGAAATATAGAAATGCTTATACCTGCAAAATTAAGCATTATTGGACATATGGATTTACCAACATTTTTTATTATTTTGGCGAGTAGAACCGATCCTGAAGAAATGACCCACATTTTTATAAACACCTCGTATAAACTACATGATAAGTATACGGAATTTTGAATGCATATCTTTTTTTATTATCTCTCATAGATGTATAGCATAATTAGGTGTACATCCGAATAGCACCGAGGAGCAACGGAGTTACCCGAGTTACCTGTACTCCCTCCCTCCCTTCCGCGAGTCTGAACCCCCGAGCTAATGCTCCGATAGATATGTTTACGCTTTAGCCTCGTGGCAATGAGACGCGTGTTTTGCGCAGCGTTTGGGAGCGGTGCACGCGAACGTCGCCTCTCTTGCGGGCGATGCGATTATAAAGGAAAAGTCCGCGGGACAGCGGCGGTTTACGGAGCCGGAACGAAACTCGACTTCATCCCCTTCCGCGTGGTCTCTCGCACGCGGAGAAATTCGCGGCGAGACAACGAACTTTCATTGTCGTTAAATTAAGCGACCGCGCCACACTCGTCACCAGCCCCCGCCATCCCCTGGCGAACGTCGACCCCTTTTTTTAACCCTTTCTCCTCTCCATCGTCTTTGTCCCTTCCGAACAGCCGTCTCGCGCCGCGGGATATTATATTTTCCTGCGTGTTTTCTATGCAGTTTCCCTCTTCGGGCGCGAGTCTGGACGAAATTTTTAAAGCAAACGTTGCTCGCTTTTTGTGCCACCCTTGACGATTGTTCGGCAAGTGGACCTTGAAGCGAGAAATGTGTTCTGCTTGAGGAGAGGAGAAAAAGTTTAAAGAGAACTGCGCGTCGTAAACGAACCGTTCTCTCGTAAAAGACTGGCGATGCTTTGGCCAATAACGAGCGTGCCTTCGCCCCCCACCACGAGTAATAGCTTCTTGCGTAATGAGCGGCGAGTGGGGGGATCGCTCCGCCCATAGAGGGAGGTCTTAGGTCTTGCTCGATACAATTGGCTGAAACTTTGGGTTTCTATCAAAATATTTCAACTTGATTTGGAAGACTTATTATAAATTTCCGCTGAATCATTTCTGAAAGCCAGAACTATTGTTCTGTGCGTCCTGTTTATCGCAACTCAGAAAATTCCTTGATATCTATGCTGCGACTGCTTCTATCCTTTAAATTGTAGACCCGTTTGGACCCGTGAATCACGTCGCCCCCGCGCTATACGTCGTCCATAAACATTACAGTATCGCGCGTACACCAAGGAGCTCGGCCCCGATCCGCAAGAATTGTTTCCATAAGCTCGCGAGATCGCTTAATTTATTTATAGTCGCCTCCACTGGATATACCCTGGCTGGACTAGGATTTCCGCTTGCACATACACTGTCGCGTTTCCTGCCCCTCTCCCAAAGAAAACTCTCCCACTCCCTGTTGCTCTCTTCTACCTTCTTCTATTTACCGCCACTCGGTCGCGGGCGTTCACCTAGGAAATGAATCACAAAATTATTTAGCGTGGCGTCGACTCGAGCAGTCGAATTAATTCGTCGACTAACGGGGGCGTCAAGAGGTGGTCGACCTTGGATTTATTTGACTCCGTTAGTAGCTACTGCGGCTATACTTCTGTACTCGCCGCAAGAGGGCGTTCTCACAAGTTCTCACTAAACTACCGATTCCTGTATATAGGTTATGGTGACAGTACGAAGATGAATCTTAGAATTTACCGGTAAATCCTAGCACTTACCGCTGCGGGACGGTGAAGGTTTGAAATAACTTATAAAATAATTTAACTGTTCGGGCTTAAGTCTAGGTTAGGTTGACATTTTAGGTTAAAGTCGACGGATATTTCGGTCTCTAATGAACGCCGCGCCAGTCACCAATGAGATTCTTTACTTTGAAGCTAAAGAAGACTAGCTCAGTGAGAGACTGCAGCACCCCAGAGACGTGCCCAACGCTAGTACCACACTCGAAGTTAGGATTAGAAATGGCACGATCTCAGTGAAGCCGCAACTCTGATGGGTAGGTTCCACGCTTCCATGCGGCTGGGCCTAAAAGAGTTGGGGAGCTTTCCGAAAGCACGGATGATTCCAAACGGGTAATATGGATAACATTGTTTCAAGCGGGGCCGATAAGCCCTGTCTCAGCCTTTGTGGTCCCTGACACCGGCCACACCACCTCGTCTGCTCGCACAATAATAATAATAATAGCTTCATCCTTCTTGGGACACTTCTCATCTCATGTTGAACAATGTGTCCTGGGACATTTCCTAGGATTTACCGGTAAATTCGAAGATTTCCCCATCTTCGAACTTTCACGATAACATATACACATGTTTCATCCTGCCTCCTAACATCCCCGCATCTAAGGCAACCCTGTTTGCATTCTACGTAAAGCTTTACTTGACGAATCCACTTGCAAGCCTCAGGGCGAAACGCACACGTCCTTTCCTTTCTCCTTTTCTCTTCCACCTACTCCCTATCCTCCTCCGAACTTTCCAGCTCCCGTCCAGGTGGTCGCGGCCTCCTCATAGGCGTCCGTCCATTCGAGACCGGCGGAGGCAAATAAAGCGAGGAAACTTGAATCGAGCAGAAGTCGAATTCAATCCGTCTTCCTTCCTCCCATCCACCATCTTTTCTCCCATTCTATCCATCTACTTTCGCCAGGGTTTGCGCGGAGCGTCTCCAGAGGATGGGGCCAAGCAGGAAGGAGTGAAACGGCGATTCCGTTCGTTCGTTTGTTCATAGAAAATGGATTACTCCTGGATCTCCTCCCTCAGGAGTCTTTAGCAGTGCGTCCTGCGATTATTTAGCCCGCTGGTTTTCAACAGGTTGCGAGTTCGTCGGCGCGGCCGTCTTCTACGGCAGGCGTTCCTTTGACGACGCCACGGCGACGAACGTAAACGAGTACGCTGGAGGATCGCGGACGGTGTTAGAGGCGCGTCGATTCCAGAGGGTCGTACTGGAGGAATGGTACGGGGCCCTCCTCAGTAACGAGGAGCTACGGCCAGCCAGCTTTAAGAGCTCTCTAACGAAATTAGAGAGTGGATTTCGCGACTCGAACCGGACCGAATTCTCCTATCTAATTCGGATTTAAGCGACCCCTTCAACGGCGGCCTTTAAAACGACCAACGGGGAATGGGAACCCGGGACCGTAATGGCGGATAACAGGTGCGCGCTTTAACGTCCTGCGATTGGAGGAAGACGTTTCTGTGATACCCGACCCATGTGACGTGATTATTCGATTGGAATATGAGGAGGCTTGGTGATTAAACGTTATTTGTATTATACTTTAGGGCTCCGGGGCTGGGGTTGGTGGCTGTAGAGATTTGGCGTTTGGGAACTGCCTATGGTGCTATTGACACCAGGGTTGCCAACCGTGCTATAATATATAGCATTGTACTATATTTTGGTCTAGTGTACTATATACTGTTAGAAAAAGATATAGGGGAGGATTGCCTATATCGCACCGCTTAAGATAATTTACGTTATCTAAAAGACGTTATAAAAAGACGTTATATTTTGTAGTTGGTACTAATTTGAACGCAAGTTAATATTGGATATTGTAGCTTGATCTTTTAGGCACCTACTATTAGGTATTTAAGCTTTTGTTCAGAACTAATTAATTTGTTATTAATCTTTTTGTGACATACTGTAAAAGGTACGATTTGGGCAACCGGTCTCCTAAATCGTGCGTCTTTTTCCAAAATCGTACCTCTTCTAAAAATAGTATTAATAACAAATAAAGAACAAATGTACAACATAAAGTAATGATTATTATATAGTTACATATACATATGTGTCTATATCACCCATAGGTCCCAATAACTTATGTATATGATGTATGTACATAACTTATATAACATATGATTGTCAAATCCTACTGGTACCATTGTAGAAATATGATCAATTTATTTATAAATATCGATTTAAATTGTAAAATAAATTTAATAGGTGCATAAAATGAATGTATATTAAAATGTTTGGTTAGTATCAACTAAAATAAACTGGTGAAAAGATACGTCAATCATACCTAATTTTTTTAATGTTTATAGCATGCGCAAAATAGGGTGCATGCTGAAACGATTTTGTTTATATATGCTAATTTAGACTTTGAGTGCAGTCTTTAACATATTTGTCAAAAACGATGAATTAATTATTAATGCAAAATGCACAAATAATATACATTTAAAAAATAAAATGTTGTTTTAATGCACTTTTATTTTATACCACTTTCCTCTGTAAAGTACTATATTTTTTTACAATGTACTATATTTTTTAAAAAAGTTGGTAGCCTTAAGTGGCACATAGGTGGCGCCCCGTTTCAATATTTGTAGAGTTCGGAAAAGAGTAACCTCGTAGAATCGGCGTGGGGGGAATCGGTAACACGGCTGACGACTAACGCACGAGGACCCAAAGATCGTGTGTTCGAGTCCCATCACCCGCGTTTTTTTTTCGCCTTTTAACAAAAAATTAACGATACTACCTCCTCCTTAGACACACAACGAGTTAACATAAAATATCATCTCATGAAAAACTTTCAGTATAATATCCAAAGAAGGATTCACCAATATCATTCCAAGCGATCGAAACAGAGAAAAATGACCGATCCGATTAAAAGCATTACAAGCGCGTCAATCGATCAGCCACCCTTAACTAACACACAATCACAGACCCCGAGCAGTGAAGCGGAGCGGTGGGGGAAGGCAGTTAATCTTCTATCATAGCGCACAAAGAGCAGCGATGAATCCATCTCGATAGCCCCGACGCGGTGATAGAGGAGATCGAAGAATTTCACCGAATAAGTCCCCTCCGCCGTACACTTTCGTGTCTGATCCATTTCCTTCCCTTCGATCGGCCTGAACCCCGTGTTCTCCCTCCAGCCCCGTCTCGTTCGTTCACCCCTCGTTCCTCCCGGCTCACGTCGGCCACGTTTCCATTTCTCTCCGCGTAGCTATGCATTTCCCTCGCTATAACACAGCCTCGGTATGCGTGTGCACAACCAACAGTCCAACACAGGGGAGGCAGAAGCGAAGAGGTGTCGCGAGAGGGAAGCTGTTCCTCCGCCAGCCAAACCGATCGAGGCCGGCTTAACTCGCGTCAAAGTTGGCGACCAGCGCCTCCCAAGGATTTCTATTAAGCCGCCGGCTGGGCCATCGATACCGTTTCAATAAATCTATGATGCCTCGTCGATAATGTGTAGGAAATTGGGAGAGCGGAGAGGCGTCGTGTCTCTTCGAGGAAGATTTATGGTCCCTAAACGAGGGCAAGGTTTACGGGCACGTCTACGGGCTGTTGACGGATGCGTGGTTCGCGTGTCGAGCGCAGAACTACCTACTCCGCGAAAATTACGGCATTGTCTTTCCTACGCTTTAACGCGCGGAAAGGAACAAAAACCAAGGGCTGCGAGGGGCGGGTCGTGTTGCTACGGGGTTGGCGCTGCGAGGGGCGAGACGCTTGGAATTACCAGCTCGAATTACATCGACATTATTGTGCTTTTGGAAGAAGGGGAGGAGGAGGTGCGGCAGCGTTAAAGGGATGCAGGTTCGATTGCTAGTGGAGGGCTTCTATTTTGCTGTGATCGAATCACAAAAAGAATCACTAAAAGAATTATTGTACAGTGGGGTATACTATAACGAACGATCTTACAACGAATAAATGCTGTACCGAAAAGTTGTTCTCATTAGATTGAAACGCTTAGAGTAAAGGACCCAATTACTGTCACCTTGAGAATTCACTGTGACATTATTATTGCACAGTTTTTGTATTTATTGGCAAAAAGAATAAGTTTTTCTATTTATTTATTATTATTTAATATGTTTAGTTGGAGAAAAAAATGTTTGCGACTCTCACTCTATTTTTATATATAAATTCATTGATTTAAAAAATATGTCGGGAGCTATTATTGTCACCCTTAAAACGTAGTCGATAGAATTGCTGACACCCCAATTATTGCCACCTAACCAAATACTATTTATCTCATTTTAAGGTAACTACTGCTACGACAGTAATACTAAAGTGCTTGAAACGCTTGTAACAATCACTGTCACCCAATTATTAAATAAAAAAAAAATAATGAATCGTTAAATTCCAATCGTTATTATTTTCTATGATGCTTATATTATCTAAAACATTATACTTTGTTATGTTAATAGCTTAAATAATACAATTACAGCATTTTTCTAACGCCTTGTTTTCTCTTTCGGTAGTAAAGAAGTCATCGTTTTCACTCTCCTAATATCCGCTATAAATTTTTGATCGTCTTATCCAAATTAACAAAGGAAAAATTAAGTGCTGCTGTATAAATAGCAGTTTCAATTAAATGCTAAATTTTTTTATGTATCATTTCATAAGGTTTATTCGTTATTTTAAGTAAAACAGCCTAGGGTGGCAGTAATTGGGTCCTTTACCCTACAACTAACTCAATTTCGCAAAAAATGTGGCTTAGTCGCATTTGTATGTTCTTATTTTACATATTTCGTAGACTGGTGTTCGTTGGCCTATATACGACAATATCTTGATGCGCCATCTTTTAGATTTACGATAAACTGTATACTAAGAGAAAATAAAAACCTAACCTAACATATTTCGTATTAAGAATGCACATATGTACTAATCAATTATTTATAGGGTACCCCACTGTAGTTGAAATGTGGGGAGTTCACTTGCTAGTGCAAGACAGCAAATTCTAATAATTATTTACACTTTTTGGAATTCCCTCCCGTGTCTCTATAACAAGTTACACGTCACGATCCTATATCCAGGTGACTCAGAGTTTACTCGCGTCATAAATAAAATTCGAGTTCCCGTCCCCCTGTGCCCCTCACTTTCGGAATCCTACGTGACTTTATTACACCGGCTGTACGCCGCCATGGATATTCCGCCAGTCGTACCTGTATATGCATGCGTAAGTACGTAGGTACACATAGGCGGCGGCCTACGCGTGTGCTCGCACGTATCCTGACGTGTCCTCGTTACGGACGCATAACTGAGTACTTAGAGGAACGCTCCTCGCGAGCACGATCACCGGCACCCTAATTTCGCTAATTGGATATTTAACGTCGCGCATCGAGCCGATTGATTCCAGCCGTCCTCGTTCCAGCGGCAAGCCACGAGGAGATTTAAGGCGGGTTCACACGTGACGCGAGTGGATTCGGAGTGCCGAGTGAAACACAAAGACCTTTGACAGAGACAAAAATAATTTTCCAACTTGAAAAAATATATTTAGGAAGGCCGTTTCTTCAGGATTGAAATAAAAAAAGGATCAAATCAATGGGATAAATAGTTTCCGAGATAAAAATTCATGAATACAACCAATTTTAGGGAAAATCGCAAAATTTAATGACCTGTATTTTTTAAATAATTTCGAAATCAGCAAAATGATGACTTAAAGCCCCCCTAATTTCGCGTGAACTACATCATATTCAATTTTGAGCAAAATCGCAGACACCAACACTGACGCCACGGAACTGGTACGTGTGGGTCCGCCCTTAGCGTGCTTGTTCTGGCAGAAACGCTGCTCCCCGGGCGTCAGCGATACTTGGCCTTGGAAGAGAGCCTCGGATCCCGTGGAAATAAACACCGCAGCTATTTCCTTCAGATTCGACGCCGCCGGTGCGTGAAGCTCCACCCCGTGCAGACCTGGTTAGAGGAAAGAAAGCTACTTGAAGTGGAAATTGGGAAGATGCCGATCTCCTTTAGCTAGGTACGTATGTAAATTTCAAGCTTATGCAGGAAGTGTAAAAATAGGGTAACTTGATTATCGAACAGTCTCTGGATAAGTGGCACCTGTTAAATGGAAATGCAAAGCGAGTTGGCACCCCCTGTGCCGGATATCCGTGTCACAGCACGCTGTCACAAAGTCAGGCGAGCGACAGGGCGTCAGGGGTGTCTTTCATAGTCATGGAGTATTCACCCCGGGGGACCACAGCAAACAAATACACGTCACCACGCACCCCTCTGCGTCAGAATCGCTATATAGGCATTTATGCTGAGCACAACGAAGGTAGGCGCTCGAAACACCATGTCTTACAAGAAAACGGTTAATCAGCAGCACACAGTTCTGTGATGGGAGACGCGAGGGTGATAATGAAATAGATTTAGAAGCGAACTCAACCAGAACGTTTAATTCACAATGTAACACGAGGCTTGATCTGGGACTTAAGGTAGATTTTCTTATTCGCGACTGGACGCAACGCGAAGAATTTCAAAGTCGATTTTCTCGAAAATGAAGCGCAATATCAAAAAATTTTATTCGTCGAAAAGAAAGAGTAACTTTTTTTTATATTTCGCTTCCTTTACGAGAAACTTGACTTTAAAATTCTTCACGTTGCGTCCAATCGCGTATCGAAAAATGCACCTCTAGCGGTGGACAATTATCGATAGTTTCTATTTTCGAAAACTATGGATTTTTATTTATGATTATCGATAGTTTTTAACCGACTCCAAAAGGAGGAGGTTCTCAATTCATCACGTATATTTCATTATGTATGTACTACATATGTTCGCGCATAACTTTGTAAGGCGTGGACCGATTTAGATGATTCTTTCGTTATTGTAGGGAGTATGTTCCCGAATTGGTACCATAATAAATGTTTTTTAACCGACGTCAAACGAAAGTAACTAAAAATTTAAAAATAATGACTAGAAATTAAAAACTTTTCCCTTTTTTTAAAAAAGTTTATTATAATACTTCCGTTTCGATTAATCTGACGAGAACTTTATATGATATTCTGTTACACGCGGTACAATCTGTGGAAATCTCATAATTCCCCAAAAATAGGCATATATAATACATAATTCCTATTAAAAGTAGTTATTAAAAAGTGTTAGAGATTAGTAGTTTAAATACTGAGTAGTAGTTTAGGTTTATTTTAAATTATGAGGTTAAATTTAAGTAAATTTGAGATTTTTAAAAATGACATTTGCGGAAACATGTTTACCAAATTCAGTTGACATTTTACGGCACTTTGCCATACTGTCCACCTTCCGCTCCGCTTAGAACTTTCCAAAACGCGCGTTACAGTTCCTTCTCAATTTTTCTTGCCCCCATCGCCTTCGACGTAACACCGCTCCAAAAACTCAAACCAAGATCGAAGCCACAGAAACGATAGCCAAACAAGAAAGTTGACCAAATTCCCCAACTTTCCCCGAAACGTTTACCCCGTCCAAGCTCCCCGAACGCCACCGAACATCTCCTTGGAATGCAGCGATACGGATCGTGAGAATGGCAAACAGCTGGCTTGGCCAGGATCGCGGGATCCCTTTCATCAGCGATAACGATGGAAAGTGTCCGTGCTGGTCGCGTGGAATCGATGGAGCTGGATCCTCCATGCGCCGATGTCCCTGGGAGCTCAGCGTCGGATCGCCTATGGCCAGGTCGCTAGATTGAAGGCTTATCGTTAGTCGCGTCGCCTGGCGGAGGATCCTCTCTGGAAATTAGACATCAGGACAGTCGACTGTCTCGTCTGATTCCTTCTGCTGTCACCGTCGCGAAATCCTCTTGCTCCCCTTCTCTCCGGCGCTCGAAGCCAAGGTATGACCTAGATACCGATTCCTCGAGGTTTGTCGATGGACACCGTCCTTGGACAGTCCCTTCCTCTGTTCGTCCCGCGCGCTTGTCCGCGGAAGCAGGGCGATCGAGGAGGCGACGTTGGAGGGCGACGACGACCGCGGCGGGGCTCTTTTTGTCCCGGCGAGAACAGAGGTACTCTCCGCAGAGAGAGAGTATCGGAAATGGGGCTGGAACGACTGGCGTAGACGGATTTACCCGGGGCGGGAGAAGTAAATCCCGGAAAATTAGTGTCCCCACGGTTCTTTGTCGTCTGTTGCTCCTGCACCATCGGGAAATGATGTTTCTTCGTTACGGGAGGGGCCTTTTGTTTCCCCGTTTGCGGCTCTACTGCAGTCTCCCTGGATGGCGGAGCGCGAGCTACCAATACTCTTCCTCCGGCTAAATATTTCCAATCCATGCGGGCTTTTCTGATTTTTTTTAAACAGGTGTTGGGAGGAGCACTATGTTGCCCTAGCTGTTTGGCTACTTTTCAATTTGTCGCTGGATTTAGGCGCCGGAGAATAATTCCTTGTTCTGCCCTGTCAGTCTTTAGGTATGTTTGTAGGTAACAGAGTTAATATTATGGCCCTTAGACGTTTGCCCTTTTTACGACCTGACCTGGACGTCTGGTATTTGTATATTTTCCGGTGAACAGGGCCGACCTTAACCAATTGCCGATACGTGCTTCATGCACGTCACCTTTTAGGACACACCCTTTGAGTAGAAAGACAGAGACGTTATTCAGAACATTCTGTCTGTTCCAGAGGGTCACATTAGAAGCACCTGTTTATTAACCCTTCGTTGCTTACTGTTACAAATATGCAACATATTTTTTCTTTTTAATTTTTAGTGTCTAAACATTTACATAGATCCGTTTGAAAGTTGAAATTCCGCGGTTTTTAAATAATCATAATCGTAATGGCGGTGAAAACATTTTTTTTATTATTTTTCCCTTATTATTATCACTAGTACGAGTCCAAAAATGTGTTTTTCCAAAATCGGAGAAGTTATGCAACGAACAGTTGACAATGATTAGTTATTATTTAATCTCAGTCCAATTTATTTCCCACGTCACCTGCAAGCCCTTCTGCATGTTCCTTCTATTTTATACAGGGTGGGTCAGGATGGGAGACACAATCGGGCATATGGTAATCCCTTGGACGAAAATAAATCGAAATGTAAATTTCTGTTTTCGAGAAAATCCGAGTTTGTGAATTCGTGAGGTACCCGGCCAAAAATCAGCCGAATTTATCAGTAATTACGGTACCACTGTGAGTGAAATGAACTTTCGCGAAAAATGGTGCAATACTTTTCATCGCATGAGGCTTTGTTCCCGAGAAAATTGATTCCACAGTGGAGCTTCATTTTTAGTCTAGTGTATGCACTTTTTCCTAGAAAATTTTAGCAAAAATTATTCTATAATTTCGACCATATTTCTGCACGAGAATTTATTTCTATTGAGGAGAAATTCTAGTGATTTTTCATGTACCCCGCACATATAAAAAATCCATTTTCTCGAAAATGGAAGTTCATACAAAAAATTTTATTCTCCATTTCCGATTTGTAACCGTTATTCGCGGGGATACCGGTGGGACGGTGGAGGAACCGTATCGCCAGCTCAGGACGGTTGTCCAGGGCCGTCAAATGACCATACGCAGAGGTGAGGTAGAGTACGACAATTTATTCGCTGCAAAATCTATGTACAGGGCATCCCGGCCAGGGCTATGCTGGCACACAGCGTGAATGCGGCTTAGCCTAAACCTTAGTCTATCGCGGAGCGCAGTGTGTACAGCGCGTATCGCGTCGCGAGTCGGGGCCGGTAAGGTAGCGCGCGGCGCGGCGCGTGGTATGCTCGGCGGTAGCGATTCGGCGAGAAGGGAGGGGAGAGATGTGGTGTGACCGTTCGGTGTCCTGGCGAGCCTACTCTCTGTCACTGGACCCTGGTCGGAGAGCCTGATTCCGTTCGCTGGGTGGGTACAGCCCGGGGGCGAGACGGAGGCTATAAGGACGCCCTCGAGAACGGAAATGAATCTGTTCGGGAGATCGATGGCGGATAACGGCCTGCGTCCAGAGGTTGGCTCTCGCCGCGCTACTGGGAACCGTGGAGGTGTAGTGTTCAAAAATGCGCAGAGACGCAGTCTGGCGATGCCCAAGAACTGGGGCCCACACGAGCACTTGTCTTTCGCAAGAACGCGTGTCGGCACAAGAGCGTGGATTCAAACAGACGGTCGCTGGGAGAGGCGTACGATTCGTACTGCGCGCTAGGTTGTCTCGTAGAGCGGTGTCTCAGAGGTCTAGGCGTACTCTGCCAAATATGTCTTTGCCCCCGCCTTATATGTCCTCGCCCGCTGATTTTCGGCAGCGAGAGAGTCACTCGGTGCGTGACCCTCTCGCGCCAATTCCCGGTAATTACGGGCGAGCGGTGGGGGGCAAAGCCGTTGGCGCGGCGCGGTCTCGCCACCTCGGTCGGCCGTGCGGTGGGGGGCAAGATCGTCGTCCTACCGCGGTGACTCGTTACTAGGGATGCCGATTTAAAATCGATCTTTCAAAGATCGATCTTTTTTGTCGCGATTTTCGATTTTTTAAATCGATTCTCAAGACAGGGATCGATTCAAAGATCGTATCGCAACCATAGAGATCGCGGATCTCTAGCAGCGTGTAGCGCAAACTCTGGAAGTGCGAAATTTGAATCAGACCCATATCAGACCACACAAATGTAATAGGAAAGGGAAGCAAAAGTGATGTTAGCACAAGTTCGGGGAGTTTGAATACAGTTACAAATTCTTTTAATAAATACACTTCAAGATTATAAATTAATCAAAACTTCCTTGGAAGCAGGTGTTTGAACATTTGAATTCCACTTTTATCCCTTCTCCTAAATGTGTAAAGCCTGCGCAAAGGTGTTAAACGCTTGATAAATAAGAAATCGATATCCGAGAGAAAATGTAACGACGAATAGGAATTTATCTTATTATTAATAATTCTCCGATTGGCTCCTAGTATCTGAGGCCATTTTGTGGTTAACAAAATATGTAAAACCGATGCGCTTTGTAAAGCGCGTTATAAGACGTATCCTGTGAATTTCCAATTTGTATCAAATCCAAATTCAGTTTTATTAAAGTTTCAGTAATATTAAAGTTTATTTCCCTTGTTTGAGTTTAAATTATTTCTTTAGTTGTATTGTTATTCTAAAAATCCTAGTTCAGCGAGCAGCGTGCCTCCACGGGCAACGAAGTGAACGAAACGAACCAATCCAACTAGAAATCAAGATCCCTGTTATATCTAATAACAGTGGGATCACTGATCACTAACACTTACAGACTGTGTCCTGAGGTGCCATCTGTTAGGATTACAAGAAACTAAACTAAAAGAAAATAAAAACCTATATCTATAGTCATCGACGAAGTATAGAATAGACCTATCACCTTATGGGACTTCGTGTCACCACCCAAACTGTATTACCCAGTATTACCTTAGAGCATATAGATATGGAGGTCTCATTGAGAGCTTGAAACTGTCCGGAACATGGTGCGAGAGAGAAAGACATGTGCGAGCGAGAGAAGTATAGAGGGACCTCTCGACCGTAATGCGCATGCGTCGATATCGTGCGAGAGAGAATGACATCGTGCGAGCGAGAGAAGTACGAGCGTAAACAACGATAAATAATCATAGTAACCGCGGATCGTCGTCGACGATATCGGTGCATGCGCATTACGGTCGATGAGGGTCCTCTATATTCTCACGCACGCACGATGTCATTCTCTCTCGCACGATATCGGCGCATGCGCATTACGGTCGAGAGGTCCCTCTATACTACTCTCTCTCGCGCCAGTTCGCACATGTCTTTCTCTCTCGCGTGATGTTGCGCACAATTTCGAGGCAGTCAAACTTACAATTAGGCAATGAGACCTCCATGCACAGACCAGGTATAGAACCTGACTTGGTCGATGATATCTATAACGACTTCGGACCCGCACGTAGGTACTGTTGTCAATGTTCGCTGCGAACATTCGCTGCGAACATTCGCTGCGAACATTCGCTGCGAACATTCGCTGCGAACATTCGCTGCGAACATTCGCTGCGAACATTCGCTGCGAACATTCGCTGCGAACATTCGCTGCGGACATTCGCTGCGAACATTCGCTGCGAACATTCGCTGCGAACATTCGCTGCGAACATTCGCTGCGAACATTCGCTGCGAACATTCGCTGCGAACATTCGCTGCGAACATTCGCTGCGAACATTCGCTGCGAACATTCGCTGCGAACATTCGCTGCGAACATTCGCTGCGGACATTCGCTGCGAACATTCGCTACGAACAGTAGTCGCTGCGAACATTCGCTGCGAACATTCGCTGCGGACATTCGCTGCGGACATTCGCTGCGGACATTCGCTGCGAACATTCGCTGCGAACATTCGCTGCGGATATTCGCTGCGAACATTCGCTGCGAACATTCGCTGCGAACATTCGCTGCGAACAGTAGTCGCTGCGAACATTCGCTGCGATCAATCGCTGCGAACATTCGCTGCGGACATTCGCTGCGGACATTCGCTGCGAACATTCGCTGCGAACATTCGCTGCGAACATTCGCTGCGAACATTCGCTGCGAACATTCGCTGCGAACAGTAGTCGCTGCGGACATTCGCTGCGAACATTCGCTGCGAACATTCGCTGCGAACATTCGCTGCGAACATTCGCTGCGAACATTCGCTGCGGACATTCGCTGCGAACATTCGCTGCGAACAGTAGTCGCTGCGATCATTCGCTGCGAACAGTAGTCGCTGCGATCATTCGCAGCGAATGTTCGCAGCGAATGTCCGCAGCGAATGTCCGCAGCGAATGTCCGCAGCGAATGTTCGCAGCGAATGTTCGCAGCGAATGTCCGCAGCGAATGTCCGCAGCGAATGTTCGCAGCGAATGTTCGCAGCGAATGTTCGCAGCGAATGTCCGCAGCGAATGTTCGCAGCGAATGTCCGCAGCGAATGTTCGCAGCGACTACTGTTCGCAGCGAATGTTCGCAGCGAATGTTCGCAGCGAATGTTCGCAGCGAATGTCCGCAGCGAATGTCCGCAGCGAATGTTCGCAGCGAATGATCGCAGCGAATGTTCGCAGCGAATGTTCGCAGCGAATGATCGCAGCGACTACTGTTCGCAGCGAATGTTCGCAGCGAATGTTCGCAGCGAATGTTCGCAGCGAATGTTCGCAGCGAATGTTCGCAGCGAATGTTCGCAGCGAATGTTCGCAGCGAATGTTCGCAGCGAATGTCCGCAGCGAATGTTCGCAGCGAATGTTCGCAGCGAATGATCGCAGCGACTACTGTTCGCAGCGAATGTTCGCAGCGAATGTCCGCAGCGAATGATCGCAGCGAATGTTCGCAGCGAATGATCGCAGCGACTACTGATCGCAAGCGACTGGACGCAGCGACTACTGTTCGCAGCGACTACTGATCGCAGCGACTACTGATCGCAGCGACTACTGTTCGCAGCGACTACTGATCGCAGCGACTACTGATCGCAGCGACTACTGATCGCAGCGACTACTGATCGCAGCGACTACTGATCGCAGCGACTACTGATCGCAGCGACTACTGATCGCAGCGACTACTGATCGCAGCGACTACTGATCGCAGCGACTACTGATCGCAGCGACTACTGATCGCAGCGACTACTGATCGCAGCGACTACTGATCGCAGCGACTACTGATCGCAGCGACTACTGATCGCAGCGACTACTGATCGCAACGACTACTGATCGCAGCGACTACTGATCGCAAGCGACTGGACGCAGCGACTGGACGCAGCGACTACTGATCGCAAGCGACTGGACAGGCCTCGTTTAAGGCGCCTATTCCTGGCGCCTTTAGGCAGGCCTCGTTTAAGGCGCCTATTCCTGGCGCCTTTCATACGCCAGTTCCATGCGCCTTTTAGGCGCCTGGTCCAGTTAAGGTATTTACTACGTCTTATTCTACGCGTAGAAAATTCACTTTTCTACGTTAGGTAAAATGCGGACCCACCACTGATTGGAGCGCTAAAGAGGTTAGCATGCGCATCCGCCATATTGGGTCCTCTGAAGAGAGAAGATTATTGAGTACCCGCCTTTCAACAATTTGATGGTACATACCGGACCCCAGAACACGAGTACAGTGTTAAGATAAAAGAATAACTGCAAGTTGGAGTATTTCAGCGGGATACTGGAACTGATGGGTTTTTGACAAATTTTAAAGTCTTCTCTGCTTCAGCACCTTACTGAACTATACCAAGTTACAATTCCTTGACGAGGTATTCCACGTTACATCATGAAAGCATGTCTTCCACAAATAATGTTGTTTATATAAATTTGTATGTTAAATAAATTTATTTTGCGTTTAATAAACCCGAATAGGGCAGCAAGGTTAAAAGGCGAATGTGTTCTTGTTTTGTTGTGATCCTTCTTTCTCGGTCGTTGCACGGAATACGTTTATAAAACGATCTGTAAATTGTTACTCTAAGGGTGTGTTCCACTTACGCCCAAATCGCCCGTGATTTCATTAAGCTAGGTTCTCCTGTACGCGACTGAACGCAACGTCAAAAACTTCAAAGTCGATTTTCTTGAAAATTAAGCGCGATATGAAAAAAAGTTACTCTTTCTATTCGACTTATAATAACGAAATAAGTCGAGAAAAAAAGAGTACAATTTTTTTATATCGCGCTTCATTTTTGAGAAAATCTACTTTGAAGTTCGTGACGTTGTATTGTATTGTATTGTTTATTTACCACGATACATTTCGTTGGATGGCGTTGGAGGAGCTCTGCTCCTATTTGCCCAAAGAACAATAGTTCTTGACGTTGCGTCCAGTCGCGTACAGGAGAACCTAGCTTAATCAAATCACGGGCGATTTGGGCGTAAGTGGAATGCACACTAACAGAATCATTTGTAAATCGCGGGTTGCGAATGACCTAAATTTACACTTCTTCAATTCTAATTCCTACCTAGCGTTACAATCTGTGTCGGGACTTTACCGGTAACGTTACACGTGACACGAAAATGGTAAGGGGGCTCGCGAGCCCCCCGAGAGTGTGACACAAAATTACATTGCGTGATAGGTCTATCCTATACCTGGTCTGTGCTATAGTCATGTTCGCACTGTGACATAAAATACCTTTGACTGCATTCATTTTGCAATTTAGAGTGTTCAAAAACTACCCTTTATATTTTTTTATTATAATGAATCGATCTCGATGGATCGATTTTTTAGGTTCCGATTTTTTTACGAATCGATTCTTTGCACAACGATCTGAATTGAATCGAAAAATCGATTTTATGGGAAAGATCGGCATCCCTACTCGTTACAGATTTATTTTTGACTAAGGAATTACCATATGCCCGGTTGTACCACCCATGTATGCTGGTATAGCTACCTAGGAACGCAGTACAGTACTCCCCCGTTATGCGTGCGAAGAACGGGGCTGGCGGCGGACTCATAGCGGCTTGCGGACATGGTTCCGCGCGGCCAGTGGCTGTGTCAACCCTTTCGTTTCCTCGCGCTTGTTGTCCGGTTCTCTCACTCTCGTCCGTAGGCTTCCAAGAAATGGTGGGGATAGTCGCTGGACTGTCAACGGGGGGAAAAAAGGGACTCATAACGGGGGACTACTGTATACTAAAAATTAGTCTTCATCCTTTTTTCCAGTGTTGGCAACCTTCAAAGGCCATATCCATCCAAGCCAAATGATACCCATTGATGCAATTAAAACAAATCAAATCTCGTAAATAATTCAAAATCGGGGAAGCTTTTTCTCTCTCCTGCAAAAATTTTATTTTTGGCACTTACAGTATTTTCTACTACGAGAACTCTTCAATTATTTCTGACGCTTTCCCATGTACACGAAAATTATGTTATACTTCTTTCATACAAATTTTTAGATTTCTCGTTAAAAAAGAAACTTATCACACTTTTCGTGGCCTCGAAATTATTATTATTGAAGTTGTCTCCTCAGAACTACTCTATAGTGATCGAAAATGGTGAAAAACTGTTGGTGCCGGATTCTGGAAATATTGTGGATACGGAATACATTCCCATACTTCCGATATTTATGATTTTGCGTTGCTGTTACCACGTGTGGCCTCACCTTGCCGAGGAGGTACACCCTTTCGATTCACGAGGGGTGGTGTGTTAATTCGTAGTCCTCGCTACACACTTTCAAGTTGTCGACAATATAAATCAGCATTGATAATTGTATTTTTATTGACTAAGTAATAATATAAAATGGCAGACAGAAGTGAATCAGTTCACGCGAGGAACTCGCCAATTACTCGCAACGCAAGTACCAAACGCGTGCATAGACTCAACCAGGCTATTTATAAGCGTCTAGCCCCTTTCACGCCTAATTGAGACAATAAACAATCCGCTCAGCCAAACACCGGTCGATCTCCGCCTACATAGAGCTGAAGCGAGCTCGACGTCTGACTCGAACCGCACTTGTTCCACTTGCAGCCCCTTTCACAGTCAAATTCGTTTAATCGACATCGTTCGAGCATCAAACACCATTCCCAACCACCTTCTTACTTATCACTCTGTTACCAGCTGTATCCTCAACCCTCAACTTGTGCTGGGTCTTTTTGGACCCACGCGTAACGCTACCGGGTGTAATAATAGTAGGAAAAACTTAAGGACCGAAAAATGTTGGCCTTTAAATCTTAAATAATTTCATTCACTTCCCTGACATATTAGAACTTTTTAAGCTCAATGCTCTAACAAGAATTTTTTTACTTTTTTTTATTTATTTATATAAACCTCGGTTGTTACACTTTTGACGAAGTCAATTTTTAATCAGCTGCTGTTTAAAAACTATTTATTAAATGAAGTTGCGAAAGTTGTGAAATAAAGTTTGAACATTGTAGAATATATGCCCATCGATGGAAGTTAAGATTTAAAGCGGCATCATGTTTAAAAAAAATTATGACCGCAAAAGAGTTCCGAGAAAGTTGTTTTTGCTTAAAAAATCATAACTTTCTTAATTTTTAATAGTTTTAGCTAATAATGTATGGTTATACTGTGGAGATATGCTACTTTAATATAAAAAAAACTCTATATTGGAGCTTTCAATAAAGGTATTTATTTTGCACCTTGAATGATGGCATCTTTTGGGTTGAACAAATCATGCATTTGTATAAAAAAAAGGCATTTATCCTTATCCTAAGCATAGCAAATTTAATTTTATCAATAAAAAAGTATGTTGCAAAAACAAGCCACATCGAAGTATTTTAAATGTTAATTCAAATTTTATCTAAAAATTAAAGATGTCATTAAATATGTTCAATATCAATATCAATTTATACAGTAACATTAAATGTACTGGATTTTTTGTTTTAGGTGAGTTCAACGGACGGTATACTGCACGCCGATTCACTACTTCGGCGCCGAATTGCACAGTTCATAATAGGTAAACGAAATATTTTGCAGAAAACAATATTTCGTCGACTTCCTATGATTTCCAATTAAATATCTCAAAAATTTCAAAAAGATCCATTGAACGATTTCTTCGCAAAAATTTCTTTCCAGAATTTACAAAAATCAAGAATAAAAACCAAAGTTAATTCAATACTATTTAATGAGAGTAGCGTGCCTCAGGTCAAACATGATCCTACTGAGCAATTTTCGAGTTTTCTGCCGCGACGGTTCATGCGTTTCGGTTCTTTGAACGGGCCCGTAAACGAATGATGGGAAAAATTTCGGTCAGTGGGCGACCATTCGCACGGAAACGCTGCCAGTGTTCGCCCAAACATGCTCGCTGGAACTCCAACTTTTCAGGGCAGGAAAAAAGAACGCGCGAATAACGAAAAACGCAATTCTTTGGTCGATACCCCAGAATAGAGACAGCCGGGGAAGCGAATTACAATAAAGCGAGACCTGGCGGTCGGTCGAATTGAAAAGTTTTAATATCGCGCGAATATATATATATTGAGGGGGGAAGGGCTGGAAGGAATAAAGCACGAGGGAAGAAGCGGAAACGGGGGAGTGGAAGAGGAAGCCGCGTCTATGCACGAGAAGTCGGTAGTTCGTTATTTTGTTTATTCGAATAGTGGACGAAAGCAATTCGAACAAGGATTTCAGTTGCCGAAGCACGGTCGTTTCTCGTAATCGAATAAGCGAGTCAAAGCGCGTCGGGGGAATTAGTTTCAAAACTTTCGCGGATTAACGAAGTTTGTAAAACAACTAGTTATACGCGGTAACTGCTACTTCATTTTCGCGTGGAACTTGATTCGGAGGGGGTGGTGGTTTCTCGAACGAGAGGGTGCGTCTCCCTGCGTGGTACCTGTCCTTTCATTTCCCCGAGTTCCGCTAACTTCCGCGAGACACCTGTATTATCTGCGTGAATTACTGGCCGATCCGAAGCCGATTAGACGCACCGCGGGCATAATTTTCTTGGGTAGGATTCAGCTTCGCCTGGGTCCCTCCCTTGCGAGGAGAATATGCGGGGTGGTATCGAAGACGATTCCAGCAATTGCTCGACCTTCGTCTGTGAGGGGGTTGATTATTGGTAAGGGGAAATTGTTATTGTGAGGGTTGATTGTGGGATCGCGATGTGGGAGATGGAGGGTACTTTTGGAGTGGGTGTACAGGCAAATCGAGATGCTTTTAGACGTGAGATATATACTTATGTCCTGATGGACTGTAAATCCAACGGTTTGCGAGAATTGCAGCTGGGTTCGTTATTTGATGTATGTACGCAGTGAAGAATAAGAGAGGACTGAGAGGAATAAGCTTGGAACTTGTATATATATGAACGAGACTGAGACCTGATACTTGCGAGAAAGAGTTTAGAAGATTAGACCTCTGGTGGCGCTGGCCGGCACTAACAGTAGCGATCCCATGATGGGGCTGGGACGTGACACTAGATTTGAGGTTAGGTTACCACGAGGAGGTGGCTTGCTTTGGAATTTGGATTAATGTTTCTTTAAAGGTAGTATAACCCCTAAAGAATAAGTAACTAAAAATGTTAAATATACAAAAATCTATATAATGTGATCGAAAGTTTTAGAAGAAGAAAGCCGCACACTTGATTAAATGTCGACCAAAACAATTAGTTATTTGCTTCCACCCCGAGCATTTCTCAAAGAAGCCCCATTACTTGTGCAGCGATTTACTATAGCAACAGCTATAAATAAATAATAGATAATGCCAGCAATAAATTGCAGCTGCAAAATGTAGGAAAGGTAAGATTCGAGCGACTACAATTCGCAGGGTATGATTTCTTCGCTCCCCAGATGCAACAAGATGGCCGTGCGACCACGGAGGAACAATAGGGAAATCGCTGCACGCGGTGATAGAAGTTTGCTGGCGATGAAGTATAAGTACCATTATAAAGTACTGAACGGAGGGGAAACTTGCTCGGGACTATGCGATATTTAATAACTCTCCCCGAGTTCATCAGCGATAAGGCGTTCCAGAGCGGGACGTTCCTCGTCCCCGTAAGTTCCAGTCGAATTCCGTTATTAACGTGCAAGCGAAGAGTGCTCGCACGGAGACGGTTAATCGCAACGGAACGTTTCGCTCGATTGACGTTACAGGTGGAGGATACTAATTCAGCCCCAACTCTGCATAAGATCAAACTCTGTCAACTGAAGTTAGTTATATCGGTGTAGGTATCCAGCGATAGTGAGGTTTGTGGAACACGAAGGAATAGTAATGCTTCGGCACTAGACCACTCGACCACTAGAGTAGTAGAAGTGGAACAGCTATCCACAGCTATTGGAAGCTGGAACTCAGTGACGTAGTAGGGAGTAGCGGAGGGGGAACACACCGTAGCACAAGTCGCATTAGTATAGCTGTGTACTTTATTTACATAATATATGGCGTATCTGACGTCACATGGCGTTTACTTTGAAGCCTTCACCTGGCAACCCTATCACCTACCTAACCTCTAATCGGTACTCCCTCCATCCTAAGAGTAACCTCGTTCCGCGCAGAGATGACTCTGAGGAGGCGTTGCAACGTCGGACTCCCCACTTAAGTGCCTGCGGCTATACTGTTGATTGGTAAACTCGGCAGGGGGGTAGGGTTACTCTTAGGATGACGCCTAGTGTTACACCTAATCGCTATTCCTATAAAATATCTCAGCTCCACCCACCTGTCCATCTCTTGTTTGCGCATGCGCAATTGACACCTCGCCATTACCCTGTACACTCACCTTAAGACCTTAAAGTCTTCTTCGCAAACCCATCTTTGTTGGCAACATTCTAATAACACCCATCCACCACGCATCAACAAACGGAAGCCCCATTTGGCGGCCTACATTCCCAAGTGGGTCGCCTTAAAAACCCTATCACACCCTGCACTTCTTCCAGCCATTATACTCCTAATCCTCGAAAAACGTTCCAACTGACGAGCAACTTTACCCGCTTGCTCTAAAATGATTCGAAGCATCCAAGCTCCATCCCCGTGCAAACGGGGAGTAGATGATACGGGGAGAAAGTAGAAAGCGTGACAGAGAGAGGATGGTAGAAGGAAAGAAACTATGAAATGATAGGGGGGCCGGGATAGATGGACAAGGGGGCGAAGTATAGGAAGAGCGCAAGGGGCGGGCGCATAAGAGAGGGGGAGATATGGAGGCGTGCAGAAAAGGAGAGAGTGGTTAATTTATCACGAAACTCCCAAAGTTTCGGCGTACTAACAAAGGCGGCCGCAAGTAAAGTTTGCCCCTTGGAGCGATGTTTCACCGCGGAGGGATAAGAAAATTCGAGCGGCTCCGCGGCCAAAATAAAAGTCGTGTCCCTCCCCCAGTCGGACAAGACGGAGAGGTAAGTCTATTTACAGGATTTATTCGCGCCGTAATAGTCGGAGGCCGCCCCGACACGGGAATCCCATTCCCGTGGCCGTCAAACATTTTATCTTCCGGCTATTACCCTGCGTTAACTTGCGACAATACGCCCCGGGAATCGATCGCCGTACCACGGCCCTGCCCACCATATCGGAACGCCTGCTATATTTAGACGTTAACGTGCCGGTGTTTGTCATAAACAACGAGCCCACCCGTCTAAACAGTCACTCTAGCAATTGGCTGGAAGGCCTGGGTAGCGGCGTGTGACACAGTCTCGATCTGTGACATCAATGTTTGGATTCGAAACCGGAATGTCGGGGTTTTTCGCGTGGAATGGTGTCCTTAATGGCCTGGCCAAGCATATCAGTTTCGTGACGGTTCAGTATCGGCGTGCCAATGGTAAGAAGAGATCCTCTACACTTCTATAGTCTACACCTTCTTACCACTGGCGCGGGCACTGAACCATCACGAAACTGATAAGTGTGCCCGGACCTTAATTCTCGTGGTAGAAAAGGAACTGACTTGGATTATGCTTCTCCACTCCCTCCCATTTTTCAACTGTTTGTAACGCTTCGTGCGTAGTATTATTTATCAGTGCTATCACTTTTCTTGACGTAATTGGCATTAGTATCTATTACTACAGACAATTCGTTCCGTCCCTTGTGTTTAATACTGTGGGGTAGCAGGCCTTCGTGACGGGAACTTTCGTCGCGGGAAGGCTCGAGAAGGACTAGTGCTGCCACCTGGCAATGGTCGTGTGGTGTGAGGATAATGGAGGCGTTGGACTCAGGATGAGGGTGTACACCGAGTTCCCTCGATTCTCGGACGCCAGTGTGAAAGAAATGGCTACCGCGATGTCCCTCAATTTTGGAACACCCTGTATACCTTTGCATTTTACATCAATTATAAAAACATGGCCGACCTTTTTGGAATATTGGAATTAAATATCCTAAAGGATATTCAGAATACCACACGGACCTCCGTATTATGTTCTTTTGTATGCCTAATTGAAAATACACTGTTCCTTGCAAATATATAGTGATGTAGAAGCAGCAGGAGGCATAGTCAACAGGGCTCTTGAACTAATCTACAATTAGGCGTACTAGTTAAACATTAGCACCTTAAAGCGCTGTGCAAAGCTAGTACAGCCCTAATTACAGCTTGCTGAGTTGACAAACAACCACTCTGCTGTTTTGTACCCTTAAGAATATCACTTTACCATACCACGAAAGTAGGTCTCACTTTAGAAGATTAATAATGTAGGCATTCGGCGTTTGGGAACGGCCTATACATAGTGCGATTGGCACATAGGTGGCGCCCCGTTGGCGTTTTGGTATTTGTACAGTTCGGAAAAGCGTAACATCAAAGAGTCGACGTTGGAGGAATTAGTAACGCGGCTGGCCAGTACGCGGAGGACCCGTAAATCTTTGGTTCGAGTCCCACCGCCTGAGATTCTCTTTTTCACGTGCACTGACTGATAATAGAGAATTTCAGTAGCTACATTGCGCTTGAAACATATCATCATAAAGCAGCGACAAAATTACTTCCTAAATAATAGTTTGACAGAATCTTGAAGAAGCACCCCTCTCTCAAATTAAACCTGTACACTGTATATACCTTCGACCACCTTTCCCCGACAGCAACGCAGACAATCGGGCATTTAATTCCCGCCGAACTCTCCGTGGAAACTCGCTTTAGCGGAAATTAAGGAGCAACAGGGCAAAACTTTCTTTCCCCGCCGCCGACCACTTAGAAAGAACGTTCGACCAGCTTGATAGTCATAAACCTCGCCCGTCCCTCTGCTTCTGGAATCGAGTTACCCGGGAAGACAGAGGTCCCGCCATCCAGCTGAATTTTTCCCCAAGTTGGCGTAAGTGCTCCGGCTACTTAGCGAAGTAGTCGGAGCCGGTCGATCCGGGGAGCTTGGGGGCCGATCGAATCGGTCCGCGGCACTGCGCCCGGTGAATATTTAAAGAAAAGCGCGTGGGTCGCCGAGGGGATTGTTCGCGGATGGCGTGCACGCGCGTATGTGCCCGGGCGACGTTTGTACGGCAGTCACGGCGGGCAATAATTTATTTGTAGCCGCAGCCCGCCGAACGGGACGGGGCGGTTGGATACTTGGCGAGTGATAAATCCGTATGGAGGCGTCGGGGAAAAGTTGAACGGACCAAGTTCGAAGTCGGAACGCCGCCCTTGAGACCGCTCGCTTAATTTCCTTGCGCTGTCTATCCGCGAATATATGCGCGGGCCCATAATTCTTGCGGGACTTCAAAAACAATTTCCCGCTCGCAACAAGCCCTCTCCCTCGGCGTTCTTCCCCCGTTGTTTCAAAGAATTCGCGTCCCAACCCCCAGCCGGAGGCACTGAATTTTTTACGAGCGCCGTTTGATAAATCGCGCGCGCAGGAATTATTGCCCGAGCGTCCCTCGCGATTACTCGTACCAGCCGTCTTTGTTTCTCCTCCGCCCCCGTTGGATATCAGCTGGAATTCCGTTAAACATTCATCCCCGTTGCTCCGTTGAAGGATTACCATCCCTTTTACTGGAATGGTCACGTGTCCTCGCTCTGACGGCCTTCGCGCCGCCAACTGCAGACCGATGCGCGATTTTCAATGGGCAACGGCGTTGGGACGCCCACCACTACCTACGGGCGGGATTCCCGGTTGTGGCGACACGTCCTTGTCGCCTTCGCCGGCCTTACCTTGTAGACTAAGCTTATCTGCTGCTCAGTGTAGGAGAATTGTAATAGTATTAAGAATAACCACTTCTTAATAATATTAAGAATAACCACGCGCTTGTTTATAATATTAAAAGATCTAACTTTTGGATTTCAGGGGTCAATTTCACCCCCTCAGAGTGAATTTGGGCAGCAAAAAGAATTGCGCAATAGATACCTATATATCCTCTACGTATCCCCAGTTTCATAATTTTTCAAATTTGCGGGTTGGGGATTTTCCTTTGTCAATTTAGTTACAATACCTATCTCTGTAAGGCACAGTGAACTGTATCGAATAAAACTACCATTATGCTTAAAATGCAGCATATTGTACGGTAGCACAGTATGTTTGGCGGTGTCCCAAGATGCTCGCAAATTTGTCAAACATTCGAATTTCAACAGGGAACGCAACAGAATGTAACTCTGCAACCCTCGACAAGTGTCTAATTAAAATTAAAACGAAGGCACCCAGGAACAAGCAGAAGCGTCCCTTAAACACACAGCTGTAATCAAACAACGAAATAGATAGACCAGTCCGGGTGGGGGTGTGAGTTCAAAGGGAGAGTTCGATCCCGAACCGGAACGAGATGCTAATAAGTAAAGTATTATTGCCTTTGAAGCCTCGACGAGGAACAAAAACAGGGAATATTATAATTATCTACCTCCATCAGTCTGGAACAATCTCAACGGGGATCTCGATAGCTCGATAAACCCTGTCGACCGATTCCTTCTGTCCGACTGCGCTCCGTTATTACGATTTGGAGAAAACACTCGTGCTTTAATTAAATAAAAAACTTTATTTTAAATATGAAACGAGCTTTTGGACTTGGGAGAAGAAGACGCGAGATGGCTCCGCAAGTAACACAATTTTGACGTAGCCAGAAGTCAGAATCTAATTGTAAGTACTATGGACGCGATAATGCCTTCAGGTAGTACCTAACCTGTGCGGCAAACGCCCATAGGGGTTCAGCGAGTACGGTTACCAAATGCGACTGAAGGACCTCCGCACGCTACATTTGCTCAGCGTTTCGACCTCAGCACTAAAGTTGTTATGGGGTCAGGATTTCATGGTGAAGGCACCGAGCTGTTTGTAGATAATCAACTAAGTATTGTTGAAGCCGTTCAGGCCCGGCTGGTCCCTGTAGGCAATATTAGGCAGCTGCGTAAAGCGCAAAATGGTCTTTTCATGGTAGGCATTTGTCAAAATAAAGTTTTTAATGTAATATTAAAACTTCTAGGTACTGTAAGTGTTTTTAGTGACGAATAAATATTCAGAGTAAGGTCATCAAAAAACTCGAAATTTGGAAAGTTCGCTTAGGGCGCAAAAAAGGCTCGAGCCGGGCCTGAAGTCATTGAACAGTTGATTATAAGAAAAAGGAGTTGGAGACTTTAAAAATCGTGGAATAAAGCGCAGCAAATCAATATTATTAAAAGTCACCCACTGAAACGTACCTCCTCACTCGGCTGATGACCATTTGCCACCTGGGACCCTGCCCAGAAGGCCCCCACAGGGCCCCATTTTCCGAAAAAATTATGACTTTACCCAAACACTATATTTCTTTTGTTTCCCACAATTTTCATCCCACACGCGTGTAAATTGATGTATAATTCTGTTATACAGGGTGTCCCACGGTAGACTGGACAGCAGGATATCTCCTAACATATGGGAGATAAAAAAATAAAAAAAATATGGAATTGCATGGTTCGATGGGGCCAATTTGTTAGCGCAGACGAATTTTTTTTTCGATTATTATTTTAAAAGATACGATGATCAAGTTCGGTTTTTTAAATGCAACTATTTTTTTCGAAGAGGTGAGTGGATAGTGCGTTCCAAGACAAATTTAATAAGCATTAATGTATACACTTGATTTCCACTGGTTTTTGAGATATTGCGCTTGCAAATTTACTGATTTTCACTGGAAGAAAACCCGCTGAAATAGCAAGGACCGGGGTCGGTCTTGCTGGCGGCACGGGGGGCCTTGTCTGTTGAAACAGATACCTACCTGCCAAGGGGCTACGCCAGGCCCAAAAGCTGGACAATTCTTTTCCGTCAGAAATCCTACGCAGGTAGGTACATCTGCGGTATCAAGAGGCGGGTGCAATATCCAATACAGCGTATTAAGAAATTCTTTTCTTCATCGTATCGAAGGGGAAGTGACGCCAATGGATTCCTTATGTTTTTCTGATGAAAATCATTACAAATGTCGTGTAAATCGGACAACTTTTACATAAGGAATACAAACAGCTTGTGTCAAAGTAGTTCGATTTGCATGATATTTGGTATGATTTTCATCAGAAAAACATAAGGAATCCATTGGCGTCACTTCCCCTTCGATACGATGCCGAAAAGAATTTCTTAATACGCTGTAATGGATATTGCACCCGCTTCTTGATACCGCAGATGTACCTACCTAAGTAGGATTTCTGACGGAAAAGAATTGTCCAGCCTTAGGGCCTGGCGTAGACCTTTGGCAGGTAGGTATCTGTTTCAACAGGCAAGGCCCCCCGTGGCGCCAGCAAGACCGACCCCGGTCCTTGCTGTTTCAGCGGGTTTTCTTCCAGTGAAACTCAGTAAATTTGCAAGCGCAATATCTCAAAAACCAGTGGAAATCAAGTGATACATTAATGCTTATTGAATTTGTCTTGGAACGCACTATCAACTCACCTCTTCAAAAATATAGTCGCATTTAAAAAACCGAACTTGAGCATCGTATCTTTTAAAATAATAATCGAAAAAAAAATTCGTCTGCGTTAATAAATTGGCCCCATCGAACCATGCAATTCCATATTTTTTTTATTTTTTCATCTCCCATATGTTAGGAGATATCCTGCTGTCCAGTCTACCGTGGGACACCCTGTATATATATGCAGGTTGTCCCAGCGCCACCTGGGTCTTGTTTCTTAAATCCGCCGCTGACCCTAACCTCAATAAAATCACGCCACCGGAACCGTCTCCAACGCAACAGCAACGAGACTGTAGCAATGCAGCTCTACCCCTCGTCCCACGTACACCATGCTTCAAATTCCACGATCGAGCCCGGAGTGCCCCATATTTTGCGCACCCGACACCGTCACATCGACTTACAGCCAGCCGCGAAGATTTCTCGCCCGTTCATGACCGAAGGCAATACCGATCGCGGCACTGCAGAGCCTCGCGAACAATGACGCGGTAACAAGACGACCACGCGGCGACAGTCCGCCTTAAATTTTCTCCGAATCAGGAAGAGGAAAGGGGAGAACCGCGCAGAGCGCATACAAATCCCCAGATTCGCTCGGTGCCGGGATTTTTCCAATTCCATATTAAATCTACCCAGGGTCGAGCGTTCGCTCCACCGTCGACCGTGAAAACGGCGCTCGATTACTTCAAAAGCGAAACAATCGCTGGTAATAGAACTACCGGGACGAAAAGGGGGCGGGGCGGAGCCAAAGGAGTACTACGTGATGTAACGCGGCGGCTGGATTCCCCTTTGTTTCCCAGACGGTCGTCCCCTCAGCGCGACGAAACGAACGAACCGTCGGAGGATTCCCCTCCGCCTCACCTCGCCATCACTTCGTCCGCCGTCGAAAGCGGGGAATTATATAGACCCCCTCAGTTCTTTTCTCGCGACGAAGGAAATCGGTTTCTTACGCTCCGCTTTCTAGGGTCTACAGGATTCAACGTTTATTTCCAGATATCTCGAGTGTGTACAAAATTTTAAGAAATGGACTGCTTCGTCGATTAAGGCCGGCTCGGCGCCGTTACTCGGGCGCCACCGGCAAGACACCTCGGCTCGCTTCGCCTGTTTAGATCTGGATGCCGCGCGCCTTCGCCTCAGCCTGGAACTTGGTGGTGTACTCCCCGGTCGGGTCGTATTTCTTGGACAGCCTCTCCCAGACTTGCGGCCGCTGAAACGTAAATGGGAACATCATTTCGCCGGCAAATTAAATTCCGCGACCTGGGCCCGCCTTTGAAACTTCAAATGGAGACGTTTAACGGGAAAAACTGATTTCCCTCGGCAAAAGCCTCGGCGACGGCTCCGTTTCAACCCTGACGATGTTTGGGTTAGAAGGGAAACGTCGCACAACTTGGCGCTGCTTTCATTAGGGATTTATATACACCGTGTATCAATGTTGCTTAGATATCAGGCCCTCTGGATTTTGAGTTTCCACCGTGTTGGTCTTGAAGACAAGTGAGTAATCGTGGTAATGCAGTAGTGTGGATTAGTCTACGAACTTTGCGATTTGAAACTGCAATGAATTTTCGTCAAAATGCTCTGTGCACTTTGTGCATATACCTATAGATCATGGAGGAAGGAGGCCTCCAACTCTCTACAGTATTAGTTGGAAAAAGTATTCATTCAAATTGAAGCATTTTTGTTCGTGCATACTTTCCCGAAGTTGGGGTGAAAATACCAGAGGATTCAAATTTGAGATTCGAATATTCGAATACTCCTGATTATTCGAAGAAACTATTGATATCCGAATTATTCCAAATTGATCGATGATTCGGAATTGTTCGAAATTGTTAAAATTATTCGAATATTTTCAATTCTAGATGAAAATGATTACTTCCACTAGTAAAAGTACAATTTTCATTTCTTGTGAATACTTTGCCTAATTAAATCAGTGTATGCATACATTGGCTAGTGAATGCATTCATTCGCTGAATTAACGTTTTGACTATGACGTACCTATACATAATTGTTAGGTTGTTCGGAAAGTTCGTAGCGTTTTCGACAGATGAGCGATTGCAACCGAATAAAGTTCTACTCTGCATTCGCTGGAATTTGCAGAGGATTGTTTGTTACAAATATTCTGCCAAACGCTCTATAAGCTTTCCATAAACTTCTGTCGACACGAATTTTCCTGCAATTTCGCTGCAAATTTTCCAAGCAACCCAATATTATGAGCAAAGTCTTCATTTTTTTTCGAGACACAGCCACTTCGCAAAGCCGAAAATTGGAGAATTTTGAGAGTAGGTTTATGGTTAAGGCTATCGTAATCGATTCCGGCACGAAATCTTCTGGATCAACGAGCGCATAATTGTAAATCAACCTTCTCAATGTTGCAGCCCATTGGCGCGTATATGACCAGTAATGGGGGCCGTTTTGAATAGCTACCATGAAGTAGTGTCGGGCCAGCGGTAGTTACAGCGCCACTTCGTAACAGGTGTTGAAAATTACTACGGGAACCACGGTGCTACAAAGTGGCAGTGCCTCGAGAGTGTTCGGGGACTGGGCACGTTTGTTGGGACACTTTTCTCAATTTTCGCGTGTAGAATGACCTGTGAACTTCGTCACGCCGAAGCTGCATTACCCTGTGAAAATGGCGACCAACAGGTAATCAAATTATTTTCACACTTTGATCGGTACTTTGCCACAGTTCCTTCCATTTCTGCCATGAATTCATTATGGTATTTCTATATCTCTATTTTTATGTCACTAGATAAAACTTCTTTGGTCAGCGAAGGTGAGCAGTCTAAAACAGTGGTGAGTGTTTACTTCGAATTTTTAAATTCTACTGGAATGGGGTACTAAAAGAATTATTACTATTGTCGTTCACTGATAGCCTTTAGATCACGGAAGTAATATTTACTCCCCCATTTTAAGTTTAACCCTTGTACTGAATTTGTAAAGTTAGCGGGATAAGAAAATTTGGATCGAATTGACCCAATATCATATATTTACTAAAAAATAAAACTCGGTTCATTTAATTATTACCTACTTATTAAACTTCTACAATGAAAAAAAAATTAAATTAGAAAAATAATTATTATTTATTATTGACGGTTTTGTAGATATTTAAAGATACGAAGGAGTTTCAGTCCAAATAATACATTGGTAAAGAAGGAATGAGGATTTGTGACTCGCTTTTGGGTAAAAATGGCCAAATTTCCGCACAATTCCGTTCAGATCAACCAAATACTACCAAAAAAAGTACACAAAGACAATCCATCAGTACCCATCAACTATTGCATTCAAATTCTTCCAAATTCACAAGCAACTCAAAAACCCTTCCATCGCTACCAAACACCCCAAAACGCCCCCGTTCGCACGGGCAACTTGGACGCAGCGTAGAGCCGAAGCAGTTAGAAAAGAACGAAGGAGGGACCAAAGAACAGCGGCAGATAACGCCAGAGAAGTTTGCTGAATGGGAGGCGTGCGAGTTGGCCGCTGGAGGGATTAAGCAGCCCTCCCAGGGCATAGGTTAACGATTATTAAGCGACGAGGAACTCGGGGATGCCCGTAGAGAGGAGCGAGGCCGCTACAACGTGGGAGAGAAATTACTCGGCAAGGGTGATCCGTGTGGAATTATTTGGAGAAAAGTTTGACCGTGCACGAGGGTCAGATCCACGCTCGTGAAAGTTTGAAACTGGTCACGTCCAATGATATCCGAAACGGTCCCGCGACGTGTACGCAGGGTTGCCAGAAGTAAGGCCGCAAACAGGGACGCGTTACGTCATAAGTCAATACCAGCTACCTTAGCCGTTACTGAAAGAATCTTTTCAATTATGAATATCAAATGACGAGAAGAAAGAAATACAGCTACAATTAAATTAATAAAAAATGAGCTATTAATTTATATTAATATGAACATAGAATACACACACAATTAAATAAGTAAGTAAGTTAAATAAGTAAAATAAAAAATAAATCCGTACTTTTTATTTTCCTATATTTCCCTGCAAATACTATATTCTTTTAAGATTCCACAAAAATACTCTACCACTCCCTACTACGTCACCGAGTTCCAACAGTCCCAACAATAGTTGTTTCCCCACTATTACTCCCTATTACGTCATAACCCGTCCATACATCCGGCAACCCTGCGTGTAGCGACTCGTGGCTACCGCGTCGCGTCTAATCACCCGCGGAAAAGTGACGGTGACCGTCAATGAACGTACCTCGTCGATCAGATACCGGATCACCTTCTCGCTGCCCGCCTTCTGCTTCTCGCTGCATTTGCCGCATTTGTTCTCCAGCGCGTCTGGCAGGGATTCTGGAATCAGATCGATCGTATAGGTAGTACACACTGTATACTGGGGGCACGTGATCCCGGCAACAGAGTCGCAAGGCGAGGATTCAGCGCGAAAAGAGGCTCTGAATGCGGGATGGTTTAGAACTCCGGGTTGCGAGCTCGGGGGTTCGTAGAGGGCGCTAAAATACACACTTTTTGTTTAGCGCTATTTTCTCGCTCCAGGTCCAGTAATGGATTCATAGGAGTCTGAATATTGAGTCGGCGAGCGCCTGGTGATGGGCAACCCGCGCTGTACGGCTGCCTCTAACTAACCTTACTTCTTCAATTATTGCATGTATCACCGTTAGAGGGAAACTGTACGTTTTAATTAATTTTTAGTAGAGATCTCTATTCCCCGTGTATCCAAGGACACAATTACACCTCGGATGAATGTAAATATGCAAAAAAGATGCTAAATTGAGCAGATGGCACGACTTTAAAGAAAATTTCACCGTTATAAGGCCGTGGAAGTAATTTAAATTAAGGGTATCGTTATATATCTTGATAATTTCATAAAGAATATAAAATGTAGTGGAGTTTTTTATTTAAGGGGTTAGGCCACCTTGGACGAAGCAAAGTTATAATCATTTCCGGCGATTTTCTTTGAGGGAGAAAATGAAATAAATGGGAAATTCAATATGAAGCCTGCTATTGTACAACTCTCGACGAAAAAAGATGTACTTTTTTCGTACAAAATGTACGGCGGTAGAACCGTGATATTCAACATTTTGCCAGACAACGTTTTTCACGGTGTTTAACGTCACCGCTATATATATACCCTTTGACGTAGAACGAAAAACCGGAATGTTTTATTCTCTACATGCTTAAAACTAAAGAAGTTGGGGTTCCCCTAAGGCAACGCAAGGCAACATGTCGCGTGCGATGCCTGCGAGAATGATTGCACGCGTTGCATGCTTAAAAAAAGATGCAACGATGCTGCCGGTTGCCAAATAGTTGCCTCAGTGGGACCCCACCTTAAGGTACCTACGAATGGCGTTTTCGAAGGGCAGCGCACGCTACACGGCGACGGATAATCGCGCGTAAACCCACAATAACGTATAGTCTCGCGCCTTCTACGCCCAGTAAAATTTCAACGACAAAACGCCCGGATTGCGCACCATGAATCCCTAACGACTTCGCCCTGGCACGCAATTATGTAGGTACGTATTTGTTTAATGCTACGTAAAATTCACGATTGGAAAATGTTTCGCTGACCGTACCGATACACCGTCGCTCTTTTAATGATTTATCGTCGCGCAATTACGTATTTACTCGACGTGGAGAGTCACGTTCCGATCGCTGCACGGGCAAACAGCAGGTCCACGGCTCGTGCCGGGGCTGTCCATTCATTTCACGTGAAATTCAATTTCTCACTAATGGGCGCAACGAGCAAGACTAGGGAGAGTCGCAAAGCGTTGCAGAATTATGGGATCTTTTTGTTAGCTTGTCCCGGGGAAGTCTGCGCAGTCGTGTCCAACGCAGGAGAGTCAGAAATGGGGAATCTAAAGGGGATGGCCAGTTTGTTGGGATTTTTGTGGGGTATTTTGGGGGAAGTTTTTATTCAATTTGTTGCTTCAGTTTCCCGTGAGGCGTTGAGGGAAATCGTGATCGATAAGCTGAGAGACAAAGGGATGTAGAAAATATATAGAGAATTTCCAGGGCCTGTGGAGATTATAGAATTGGGTATTGAAGGGAAGCAGTGGTAGAAACGTGACAATCGGAATCGGGGACGTTATTCTGGAAAAATTTTGAGGAATATATTTAATGCACTGTTTCAGTTTAATTTGGAATGGGGTGGAGTCAATGGAATAATGGCCATTCTTATTTCTGAGGGAATTACAGAATTGAATCCAGCAATAGGCAGTGACCGGAATGTGAAACTAAAAAGAAGTGTTGCTGTTTCAAAATTTTGAAGAATTCGCTGGATTTACCATTTCAATTTCACCTGGGAATTTAATGGTGGCATTCCTCTGTGGCACATTGAAAAACACGATTTTTATTCATTTTTCGAAAATTATATTTTTATATCGAGTTTACAATACTTTTTTTATTGCAGAACGACCGAAAGAAGAATGAAATTTCGGAATTTTGCCAATTTTGAAGAGAAATTGTTTATTTTAGCTCAAACGATAACGATAAACATACTGATTAAGAATCTTCTTGAGTTTTTGCGTCAGCGAGACGCGATTTTTAAACACCCGTCTATTGCAGGGCAATAAAACCAAGAAGCAATTAATTATAACGGTCAACAAAATTCTTATGTATGACAAAAAGGTAAGTAAAGAAACTACAAACAGGATCATAACGTTACACGTACGTGTCACTTAAAAAAAAAATGTATGAATGACAACCAGAAAGGTCAAACCGTAGCAAAGATCTAATTTCTGAGAGGGTTGAAAATTTGAATCTAAAAGAAGGCAGTGCTAGAAACGTGGAATCTACAAGGAAGTAAAGAAATTTGACTGTCTAAAAATTTCGAAATATTCGCTTTTACCAGATTAATTTCACCTGGGAAGTTAATGAACACAATAAACAAAAATCTGAGAGCCAGAAAGGCGAAACGGTAGGTAACAAAGATCTAATTTCTGAGAGGATTAAAAAAATGAATCTGGAAGCAAGCAGCGCCAGAAACGTGGCGTCTGAAAAGAAGTTTCACTCTCTGAAAATTTTGAAGCATCCCTTAAGTTGCCCGCCCGGAGCACTTTAAAACAGTCGTCGCCGCTTCGTCGTTAATCATAGCAGCGAGAAGACACGGAAATATGACGAAGCGCTTTTAAATAGGTTACTCGAGCGGTCGTAAGTCTTCTTGTTTATTCCAGCTGGAGCTACCCTCTCCAGCGAGCCCACTCCTCCGCGTAATCAACAGTACCTCAGGGACTCGACGCTCGGAGAGAGGTGAGGGTGGGCGAAGAAAACGTCTTGAAAACGAGATAAAGAATTTTCCAAACTGACTACGGCCGCGATGCGAAGTTTGAGTGAATTACGGGGAAACTGTGCTAATTACGAGCGGGCGCTTTAATCGCGTCCAAACAGTCGGCGTAATGGGATCAAGAGTAACACGACTCCTTTTGAAACTTACTCAACCAGCAACTCTCTTGAATCGAAAGACGGGACAGCAGCGAAATTTCAAAATAAATTAGCGACCCTGCGGAACATCACGTTTGTGAATAAAATCCGCTGCTGATCATCCCGGATTTTCCTCTGACGCGGACAATAATACTTTTCGGTGTGCAGAATACGTGAAAGAGGAGAAGAAGCGATAGAGCACTTGAAGAAGAGAATGCGAAGGGAGGAAGGGGGTGAGAAGAGTCAAGGACTTCCTGCGGGGATGGTTGGACATTAACTAAATGAAAAATAATTTAAATAACGAATAATTTTCTTAACTTTTATTCGTTATTCAAAATGTTTATTTAATTAAAAGTTTTGGCCATCTCTGCTTGCGCGGCGCTAATAGGAAAACTAGTACCAAATAAAGAGTGCAAAGGCAGTAGATATAGGTTTCGCAGGACTGACAGAATAATCAAAGAGAGCTGTGTGGGAAGGCAAAAGGGTAATGTGAAGGTACATGTAAGTAGAAATGTAAATGTAAATGTAGGGTGAATGTACCTAATACCACCCATGTTCCTAATATCGCCACAACGTTATATCTCCCAAAGCAAGCACTAAAATTTATCAGCCATGAACCGAATTAGTACCCAAACATATGTATGAAGACATACTGCAATTTGCTTCGCCATGTGATCAATAATTGAAGAGTTCTTGTAGAAAACACTGTAGGGCCAAAATTAAAAATTTTGTTTTTTATCCGAAAATGTTCTACGTGCCAATGGTAATACTATAGTATAGAATTTAATTTTTAGCACTTATAGTGTTTTCTACAAGGACGCTTCAATTACAGAATGGGAGGTATTTTAGTGAATTTTACTTTAGTGTAAAAATTTATTGGCCTGCGACGGTTTAACGTCACATTCGGAGAAGGTGAATCTAATAATTCTGTGAATGTAAGAATATCTACTAGAAATACCTAATTAATTCAAATATTTTTCGTAATGAAAATAACGTTTTGGTGGTAACAAGGTTAGGTTATGTTAGGTTTTGTTAAACCTAACCCTAATGCAAAAAAATCATCAAAAAGCATTTATATAGCAAGAAATAATAAAAACACATGTGAAAATAACTTTAAAAACTCACATATACCTGAATTAATCAATATTTCTTGAGTAGGCGATATTAGGTACCCTTTTTTCAGCACTAGATTTTTGCATATCTTACTTTTTTTAACGTAATTAAAAATTTGTAGGTTTTAACGATTCTAATTTATGCTACATGAAACATGAATAATTTCTCTTTACTTTGAAAGAAATTGCATACCAAAATATATATTATTATTCAATTAACATCGATTTAACTTTTGCTACGCGATATTAGGTACCGTCACCGTAAGTATATGTAGATGTAAGTGAAGATTTAAGCGGGAGCCATCCAAAGCCAAAGGTGAGGATAATAAATAAATAAATGATAGATAATAATTCTTTCCTGAAAAGAATTTAAAAAAAAATCGTGATTCCAGAAGGGACCATGCCTTGACGGTTCTGCTGTCAGGTGTCCCCGCGACGGTTACAAGATCAGTGACGAGCATATTTCACGAGACTCCCCCATTGGACTTTCGTATCGACTGCGATCCTCTCGTAAACGTCACCCCACGGGGGGCAGATTTCCTTGGCTGCTTCTCTTTCGCCTTTCCTTCTGTTGACCGTGGCGAAACGTGTGACGGACGGCGGATACTTTATCAGGGAAATACAGTTCTTGCCACGGTGGATCCGTGGACGATGTGCTCTGGCTACGCTGGCCAGAGCAGCTGGTGCAAATGACGCGGGCCAAAAAACGTCCGGCAGACATGGGGACATGAAAAGACTTTGGGGGCTCTCGTCTCCTCCCTCCCAGCTCTATATTCGCAGGCATAACTGTACGTTATGAAGCTCGCCCTCCCGTGGGAGATCTGGCACGATCCGCGTATCCATCGAGGACGCCATATGGAAAAAATTATAATGGCCCCCAGCCCCCTTTTCTTTGCGTTCCACTTCATTCTCCAACGTTCTGTTCAGTCCATCGACGGGCTGCCCCGCGACTCTTCCCTGCTCTGTCGCTGGCTGAACCTCCGATGGCGAATTTAACGAGCGTCAATAGTGCCATTTGTTGCTGATGTAGAAATTGGAGGCGAAGGCAGTGGAAGTAGAGGCAGCGTTTCTTTGGTTCGTATGCAGGTGGTGTAGACATTTTTTAGAGTTTTAGAGGTTATTCTAGGTCTGTTATCATGAGATTGGAGGTTGACGTTATTTTGTGTTCTATGTATTCGATTTTATGAAAGGATAAAATGGTCAAGAGGAATCACGCCCCGCAAACGAATACTTTCTTTATAAAAGACCGTTGAAGTTTTGGCCAATAGCCGCGCGGCTTAGCGTCCCTCTACCGGACGAGAGGCGGAGTGGGGGAAGACTCCGCCTTCGGGGGCGTCTCCGCGCGATCCGATTGGTCAAAACTCTGGTTGTCCTTTATAGCAAAGCGATTCGTTCGCCACAGATGGTTCTTTTCAAATACTTTCAATGTTCAACTGTGGAATCTGTGTTCGCTACTTCTACTACACTTATTTAAAAACTATATAGACAGTTTCAATCAGGTTTTAACAGTTCTACAGTTTTAACCTGGTTCGTAGAGGTTCTCTTGAAGTTTTTTTTATAGACCTACCGCCATAACGTCACTCACACGTTGGCCACAAAGCAAGGAGGTCCGCAGACTTTTTTCCCAGGGAGGGGATGGGGGGCAACTTGAAGAAACAGTCAAGTTGGCGGTAATAATGTCACTAATAACTCGAGTATATGGTAAAAATAAATTCAGGCTTGGCAGTGTCAAATTATTAAAGAGGAGTCTGTGAGACTCCACGTCGCCGTTTTTGTTACAAAGTGGAACGCATTCGGTTAAGGGTTAATAATAATAAAAAAAAAACCACTCCCAGTTTCTCACACCTCTGCACCCTTACGTGCCTCTACTAGAAAACAGCCCTTAACCCTTCACCGTCACCCTTTCAACCCACCCACGTCAATCCTTCAACGCTGACCCGTTAAGAAGATGGCCAGCCGTTCAGTTTTCCTTAGGTGTGGCGATTATAGCGGGAGCTCGTCCGCTGGGTATCTTAATCGAATCGAGAATTATTTCACCGTTGGTGAACGCTAACGAATCGCCGCGGGAACGGCTCGCGTGTCTATACGGAATATTTATCGCGGCCGCGATTATTCTTTCGGATTATCCGACGGAGCGTTCCCGCGGCGGAGCGCGACGACGCCTCTCGCCGTCCCGCGGGGGATTAAGCTCTCGAGGAGGGCTTTAAACTCGATTCGCGATGGAAATTTTCAACGAGCGATCACGGCGACCGAGTCCGACGCCCGGGCGACGGATGTTATTTCGAGGGAGAGGCGACGGGTGAACGTCGAACCGCGGTCGAATTTAATCCCCCGTAGCGAAATTTCGCCCGGGGGATGACCGCGGGACCATTCGATTCCCCGACTCTCTAATACGGGACTAATTCGAATATAATTTTCGAGCCGCGTCCGCCGGGCTCCCCCAGTCGATCGAGATCGGATTAAGACGCGGGATTAAAGACGCGCACGGCGATTCGTAAAATTGATTCCGTGGAGGGGGTAAGCTCTTCCCCTCCATTTCACCAATCCCCTCCGCGGGCATGCTCGCGGTATCGATCACTTTAGTGTTTATCTTGCAAATTAACGAGGAGTATGTGAACGGCGGTATATTCCGCGAGGAACGCGAATTCAGGTGGCACTTGATTGCTGTTAACTCTCTGATTGAGTACAGCAAGGTTTTGGAAAATCCTACTTGAGGTCGCTGCAGTGGCGGTGTTAACGGACAGTTGCCGCCTGGGCCCCTACCCAGAAGGCCCCCTAGGGCCCCAACTTTAAAAAGAAAAATTATGATTTTATCTAAACTGTATTTCTTTTCTGTACTACCTACTACAATGATCCGGTTTGTAGTAAACTACCTGTTCCTTTTCTCGAAAAAATGGGCCCGTACCCAGAAGGCCCCCTAGGGCCCCAACTTTAAAAAGAAAAATTATGATTTTATCTAAACTGTATTTCTTTTCTGTACTACTACACTGATCCCGTTTGTAGTAAACTACCTCTTCATTTTCTCGAAAAAAATGAGCCACTCAGAATGTTCGCCACCTGTGCCTTTCTCCTTAAATCCGCCACTGAGTCGCTGCATCATTTCTTGAGATAGAAAAAATATCTTTGTAATCGTTCAATTTGTCTCAATGCCCGCCAAGTCGTAGACAAATAAACTGTAGAGTTATGCATGAAAAAAGGTGAAGGTGACCTTGAAAATTTCGAGAATAAGGCAACTGAGAAAATGCATTATGCGGCAGATAAAGAATTTCCATCGGTCCACTAAGAACAGAATAATTTGAGGTGGCGATATGCGGTTCACCCTGCATAAATAAATAAATGAAACGCGCGAAGACGCGAGACGCAGAGATCCCAAGGGGATGAAGGTCGAACGAGGTCGGGCAAGGGTGGCGCGGATGTTCTGGTCGAGGAAGGGAAGCTTGCGGTCTCGCGATCCGCCTCTTTCTTCGGCCCACTTCCTCGACTTTGACCGCGACCCTCGTCCAATATTTGACAGCGTTACACCGCGGCCCGAGCCCGCAAACTTTTCATCAATGACGATCAACGTTCCTCCAAGGAAGCCTGAGAAGCGGGAAACATGTGCTCTAGCCACTTATCTCTACAGTATACCTCGATAGAGTAAGCGGATTCTGAGCGTAGGATGCCTCTGTGACGATTTGAACCACGCCATCTTTGAGAATAAGCCACATTCGCCATCGGGATGGGATCAGTGGCACCAAGGTCTTTGGAGTCACATGTATACTTACTCATAAATTAAAGAAGTCGATATTTTCCATTTCAAAATAACAAGATACAACATATATATCAGTCTCTCGATTTTGAAATACGGGTTCAAGGGTCTGGGCGTTAAAGGGTTAAGCCCATATCCAGTATACGTATAGATAAGTGTTTCCAACCACCACCTGCGCCCTTCCCCGGCACGTCCACGAGGAAACAGAGAAACAGAGGAAAAGGAGAAAGTCGGAATAGGAAAGAGAAAGAGCCATTGCTTATTGGATCTGGAGGTCCCTCAAGACCGAGCAACTGGGAGCGTTAGGACTCTGCAGGATAAAGCAAGCTCCCACGGCCCGGGGAATGGGTGGGCAGATTAAAGCCGAGATCTGCGGAATAGAAAAATACAAGCGAGCAAATTTGCCTGCTAGTTCCGGCTGCGATTTACGCGCAGCTGATGCCCCGGCAATCCTCCATTCCGCTCGTACCCCGATCGTTCCCGCCGTTCGAACGGAACTCTGAGTTATAGCTCCTTTGCGCACTGCCTTTCTCCACCGTGACTTTGATAAGGGATGGCTCTCCTTAGTTTTTATTTTGAGGTACGCTGAGCGGCCAGATAATTTGTTTAATGCTACGCGCCATTGCAGTGCGTGGAAATCTTGCACGAATTTTATGGAGAAATAGTGGGCATGCGTATAATTAAATTGGGAACAAAGCGTAATTGAAACGGCAGAACTTTTGCATCCCGCTTTTCATTGCAACTCTACACCAGTTTCGAAACTCCTGCTGTTTTCCTCCTTTTTTGTACATTCTCGCATGTTAAATTCGACACGAGCTTGTTCGCACTACTTCCGAGCGTGAATAATAACGACAAAGGGGCAAACTGTTGTCCGCAGTTGCTTCCACGCAGGGGTAGTGGCGAGCACAATGCTCGTCAATCTCTTTGGCAGGGATTTTTGAAAAAGTTGCTTTGGGGATGATTGGGAGTTTTTCCTCAACGTACTGCGTGCAAATTTGCACTAGTTGTTTAAATTAGTAGGTGGTTAAGGTTAAATTAAGTCTGGGTTGGGTACTATTGAGAGATGGGAAAAAGACCGACTGCCCACAAGCTGAAATGTCACAGGGACAAGGGGAATCGCCCGCTCGCTACATCCAATTCCTCGCAACAATGTCCGCCGCGTAACGCAGAACGCGAACGAAACAAATCACGACGGCCCGCGGATATGGACAGCCGCTAAGAACCTAAAAGTAGGATTTCTTGGAGGGGTTAGGATGGAGCGAGCGGGTGATTCCCCGTGCTCCTGTGACATTTCAGGTTGTGGGTAGTCGGTCTTCTTCCCATCGCGAAATAGTACAAATCATTGTCACGTCCCAGTCCCTCCGTGGGATCGCGACTAGTTAGTACTCGCCAGCGCCACCAGAGGTCTAATCTATCAAACCCTTTCTCGCAAGTGGCAGGTGCCAGTCTTGTTCGTAGGTATATATATACAAGTTCCAAGTTTAGTCCTCTCGGTCCCCATGCGTCTAAGGCAGTGATGCCCCGATGGGCTTCGATCTAGCGCACCCCCTTCCGCGCGGTTCGTAGTAAACGCTATGGATGCTCGCGTCCTCGGACAGCCCATCGGAGCATCGCTGCTCTAAGGTAAGGGGGGCCATCAGCTGTAACCCCTATACTGATGAGACGAGGCCTTTGACGCTCCCAAGATGGGCAAGAAGCACCTCTTCCTTTCCTCCTTAATCCCTAAAACGCCAATGCGCCTGCCCTTGCATATGTAGGCACAACAAGAATCGCTTCTGGTTCAAGAACAAAATCATTTACCCGCATTGCACACAAACTCGCGCGCGCCGACCCCTAAGCATCACCGTCCAGAATCCATCCAGAAGAGTGAGTCTCCCAGCAGCTGACGACGACCGACAGACGGGGCAATCAAGCCAGCAGTAAGAGTGAACGAACCTGTCGCTGCCGCGAACTTCGATCATAAAACAGTATCCCGCGTCCGAGGAAGAAAAATGGTGGCTGCCCACCGCGAGGCATACCCGGTGGTTTTACAGGGAAAGTTTCAGCGCACGGAAAAGGACCAACAGGACTAGGGAACGACACCGAGAAGCAGAAGTAGAAGAAGGTCGCCGCGAACGTTTCCCGTGATCTGTCGGGTAATTGGCGGGAAAAAGAGGCGGGGAAGATACGTGTTCGCATTAACCTCGCAGTGGAGAAGGTCGACTTACTTTTAAGCTCCTTGCCGTCGGGGGTGCAGCTACCCTTCTCCAGCAGGCAGTTTACGTAGTTGTTGAGCAGACGTTCGCTCCTGAGAATCTGATCCAGGTCGATGTTGTCGTACCTGGTAGTGTACTTCTCGTTTGCCAGGGCGCAGACCACCACCGCGAGGAAAACAACCGCGACCTAGATTCATCGAGGGTAGAAAAACGGAAGTCCTTTATAAAGTGTAACCCATCAAGATAATGCGGCGCGACGCGGTAATACCGAACAATCTTCTCCCTCCCACGATGGGGGGAAGCTAATAACGAGGACCGAGGGGGTCTTTGGGAAAACGTTATCGTGATGTGGTGTTAGGGGAGGGGATGGCAAGGGACGGGGGATTACGTTGTTCTTGCCCCGTGTGTTAAGGGCAGTAGCATTTTCTCGTGAATTATCTCGCGGTAGTTTGATATCGTGAGAAGTAGAGGTACTGGAAGCTTTGATTGCTGAACGACAGTGGGCGGGCCTATCCCCACCACTACGTTTCTTGAAGTATTAGGGCAGAGGTGTACCAAGAGCCACTCGGAGATGGAGCCCTCTGCATTACTAAAGGTTTGCGATATTTTGCCAACATAGGAGGTACATTGGGGGCCACACTATTGGGAATTTGCATGATTCTCAAAAAAAATATATTTGGGAGCTCCTATATAAGTTGTATTGTAATTTTTTTTTTCATAATTTTTTATTGCATATTAAGCGAGAAAAAAATTATTAGAAATTGCAATATTTAAAATTACCGAAAACGATCCGGAAATTCCCGAGCGTAGCCGAAGAAGCCTGTGACGTCACATGGTAGTATTTTCACACTTTTAGCATTAAAAAATACATTTTTATTAGCCGGCTGTTTTGATATACGTATACATTACTATTAGACGGCTGTTTTGATATACGTATTTTTAGGCAACTCATAACACCAGTTTCACGACGCAATCATAAATACATAGCAGCCATTTAAAACTACTACTATGTGACGTCACGAAGCTTTACGACCAATCAAAATCGTTTCTTCGCAATACGGAACGTTTCAAACATTACCAATTTTTAATTTCATTTTTTAATACTTAACGATTTATAATAAATACAAATTTTATTGTAAATTTATTGCTTATGGTGTATATTCAGGTTATAAATAATAAATTATGCAATCCTTTTTAAATGCAAATTCCCTATTGGGAAATATTCTGAGAGCGCCATCTACTAAAGTAAGCTCTGTAATCGGGTCAATCGCGTTACAGGACTGGTGTCACACAAGTATTGAAATATTACAATAATGTTTTTGTCATTAAATAGTCTGTTAAATTTTACAAAATCGATCATCAAACAGTCGATATTCCCAATACTGCCAATTACATGTGACAGCTAACCCGATTAGACTGCTTTAATTTTCGCACCAGATGGCGTAGCAGAAATAAGAAAATCCCAATACAGTAGGGAACAAAAAATGTACAATTTTTCGATTTGTTTTATTTCTGTCATTTTTTAGCGTTAACTTGGAACTGTGGTGTGTGTTTAATATACATATTCTGATGGATAATTTACAGCTGCATGAAACCCAGTTAAAGTTGAATCTATTTAACTAACGAACAAAAGTTTTATACGCCACTGAACGGGACCGTGCATTTTTGGTGCCGACAACGGAATTACCAATTCGGGTAACTTTTTAAGCCGTCCTAAACGCAAAAGGTCCCTTCACAAAATATTTGATTTTTTATTACTTTTCAAAAATGGCAACTTTTTGTCGGCTTTAAACGTCTATTGTCTTGTTTGTTATGTATTGTTTTTGTTTGTTAGTTAAATAAATTCAACTTTAACTGAGTTTTATACAGCTTTTACCTCTCTATCAGGATATGTATATCAGGCACATGCGGCAATTTTGAATTGATGTTAAAAAAGTAATAGAGTGGATGGAAAAAATGGTAACTTTGTGTCCCCTTTTTGTATGTATAATAATCTGTATGATATTTATGGGAGACGTAGTGTTCCTTATAAGAACAGGATTCATATCAACAAAAGAAGTGGGGGGAGTAGTCTTGCTCAGTAGCTTCAAGTAGAAAATAATTTTGACTATTCTCTGCTATTACTATATATATACAATGAATTTATAAAAACTGAGGATAAAGAATATGTTACTCATTTCGTAAAGAGGCAATGGAAAACAGGCGCATGTGTCACAATACTATAAAAGCAAATTTTAATGAAAATAATTTTCTCAGAAAACTTGCTATTACAAAAACAAAAAATGTTTTAAATACAAAAATATATATATATGTATGAGGATATCAGAGGCTCAGTGGAAAAGGGGCGCATGCCCCATATATATATATATATATATATATATATGTATATCCTCAGGACCCATGGAGCAAATATCAAAGTCCTCAGAGACAGAGCCAAGCAAATGTCGCATACAGATGTTCAAAAATCCCCGTTTTACACCCTCACTGTGTAAGACACGATAAACAAGGTACTGAAACACAACAGCAAGGAAGGAGCAACGGCAGGTGCGACGGTTAGAAGTTTGCTCGACGCAAAGCAACACTTTTCCACGCCGCTCGCGTGACTGTTGTGCGCGGTGTGCAACAGGATATCCGAAAAGTCACGCGACCCGAGAGCCACAGCGTTATCTTTACCCCAGAGATCAAACGGCTTCTGCATAATAAAGCTCCAAGCTTCCCGCTTGGGACTTGGGAGGTAATTCCCCGATACTCCTCAAAATTTCGAGCTGAAAGGCTTCGCGATTGTTTCGCGATCGCTATCCGAATGCTGCACACACGAGCTCTTAAATCGATGGCGTTTACCGAATTTGCATTTACTCTCGGTAATAATGTACTGCGTGCTTGAAAAGTGCAGATTTCAGGGGCTGATTAGAGCCATTGAAAGGAAAAGGAACGAGTTGTAAACTGATGACAGAGGTTTGCAAACTGATCGGCGGGTGATTTAGAAATCTATGCTTTTATTATTCCAATAATAATACAAACAATATTTATTATTAAAAAAAAATGGTGCATTCTCAAAATACGTACTATTAAATAGAAAAAAAACTTCAATTTAGTAAACACATTCTTTTTGTGACAAAAAAAAGTTCCACGCAATGGTAATTTTGTAATAAATTGGAAAGACCTAAAAAAGGAAAGACTTAATAAATTGAAATACATATCACGAAGCTATTAAGCAACCGAGCCTCAAATCGGCTCCCAAGTTCCATCGTATCTTCAGATCCACACATGAAACCTTGTAAAACAAGGGTTTGCTCGTAGCGGGTCAATAGTCCATGTATCGATCCCTCCGTTTGTGTTAGTACTAAGAAATACGAATACCGATGAATCGCCGGTAACCCAGAAAGAATAATTTTGCGAGCTTGTCACTTGCAGAGCAGAAACGGCCTTTATTCCGCGGAGAAATTATTCGAGCGGTGGGGAAACGGGCGCGGGAAAGATACGAGCGATGGATTCGCGTTTATTGAAACAGGGTCGAGCGGGTACCTGGCGCGGAGTTTCGAAAATATGCTGCCCGTGCGACCGAGCGATGACGGGCGAAAAAATGGGAAAAAATGGAAAGTCACTGGCTCGTAGAAAGAGGAGGTCAATCGTATGGGATCACAACCTGCTCAAACGGTGGAATGGATTACACCATCGTTCGTTGGATAAGTCGAGCAATTTATGATGCAACAGGCCTGATTGTGAACAGTTAGTAGCACGCAATTAGCAACGCGATCCGAGTTAAGTGGCCCTCGGAACTGATAGACCCGACTCAGAGTCTGCTCCCACATCTCGGGTCCCCGAGTTGATATCGATATTTAATATCGCACTGATTCAACCAGGATCTGGTTTAGATTTAACCTCAATTTAATGTAAATTTCAACAATGGCCGCGGTGCTCACGCGTAAGGAGGAAGGCAGAGCTGGACTTAGGTGGTAGCCTCTCTGTTTAACTGATCCTGTTCTACACACTTAATCGACGCGTAAACGGATTAGACGACGAGAACTCAATGTTAAATCGTACTTGTGCGAGCAAGCTGGTTTGCTTTCTGCGGTCTCAGAGAGGGGATAATGAGGTATAGATGGTGGATGCCAGAGATTGGTCGGAGGAAGATGTTGTCCTTCGTTTCGAACTTGCTGCGTCTCGTATTTTGCGAAAGATGTAGGGAAGTGGTCGTGTACCACAGAAGCAACAGTAGTTATCATGTTTTGCTTAGAATGGTTCTATTATTTAGAAAAGTTAATTGGAATTACTATTACTATTAGGTACCTCGCAGGGATACGGGCAGCGTACTCCGTACGCCACTGCGTCGACAACACTCTGATATTTTCCATCTTGATGATCGGTTTCTACGTAATGGTCATTTACCTTATGTCCGGATTCTCTGCCAAGTGATACTGACAGAATAGAATTTTATTTTTTTGGGTAATTTTATTTTGTTTACTTGAAAATTTATTTTTTTCAGTCTAACTATCTACCATTATGACTAGAAAATTATTCATTCAAAAGATACACTAAATGCCTATTGCGGCCTTTTAAAATTACGAAAAAAATGCCCATACCTTAGCGTAAAGACTGTTTTCTAACCTCACCTAAGCTGTTTTCCAACCTAACCTAATTTTGGTCTAACAAAGGGAAGGCTAGACTTTGATCCATCGCTTAGAATTTTTGGAACATAGTAAGCAGATGTAAAAATAATTGCAGACTTCGTCGCAAGGAGACAGCTCCAAACATGAGCACCCGCAGAGAGGCGGCACTCCTAGCATGACAAAAATCGTTTATTTTTAAAAACTAATCTTTATTAACCCTTTAGCGCCGGCAACTATATCCCATTGAAGGAAAAATATCCCGTTTTTCCACCGTTAACAATGGTCTGAATTTTGATATTTTGATATTTTGATATTTTAATATTTTTTTACTTTTTATTTTTTATTTTTTCAGAGGTAAAAATGCATGAAACAAATGAATGCAGGGTTCAGTTAGGTCCATCTTTGTTCCAATCTGGTGCAAATGGCGAATTTGTTTCATTTTCAAACATTTTCAAAGGGAATGTACCATATAGGGTACGTCCGACGCTAAAGGATTAAGTTTACACTAAAAGAGTGAATATTATTAAATTTCAATTTTTAATTTTTAATTAAATTGGCGCTACAATATGGGCTCAAACAAACAAGCAACCGACAGTTTCCTTCGCTGTCACTGTTCTTCAAAGTTGCCCCCCCCCCCTCACCCTGGAAATAGGTGTGCGGACGACCATGGCTTCAAATGTATTAATTTTTGGAAAAGTATTGGAAATTGTGTTAACAAAATATTTGTGGACACATGTATATTGAATATATTTTACCCTCTTCAAATGTATGTATATGGTAACATAGCATTTACCATTATTACTAAGTTATTACTAACTAATTTTCAAATTTGGAACTGCCCCCATTTTGCAGCGATGTCTTCAACTGTGGCTCGGTCTTTTTGAACCCAAGCATAATATTCCTGAGCGCAACAGTAATCGAAAAATTACAAAAAAAAACGTAATCTACAGTAAGTACAGTGAGGACAGCTACTATGGGTCTAAATTAACCCAGAAATAGTTACTAGAAATATCTAAGTTACAACATCTTTCTTTTCCCTAAAAAACCTCCGCTCTTCAATTAGAAAAAAGTACACAAAAATTGCTTGACATGCTTCCCACTTTTAGTTTCAATTAGGCTAAGTATTTTGCTCCCCCGGAGTTGCAAAGTTGCCGCGGAGCAGCGGATAAGTTCGTTGCGACCAGAATCCCAACAAGAGAAGATGAAAGTCCCATCGACGCGGGAGAAACTGGTTCTCCACGAAACGCCCATCTTTCACACTTTCGCCTATCCCGTAAAAGTGACTACACGCAACGCGATTGCATCGATTTGACCGGTTTACCGACTTCCCACCGGTAAATGGCCCCCCGTCTTCTTTGCAGTGGCCCAAGGCCAAAGGGATGAGAGAGCTCTTTAATCGCGTAGGAGCGATTATGTGTACCCGAACACTCGAGCGTCCATTGTAATTCGTCCCTGGCTCAGGGATTTGTAAACTGCGCGACCTTGAAGCACGACAATGCCACGCTTTCAATGACACAAAGATGATAAACGACCCCTAGTGACTTTTGTCCCCTATGTTAGTTCTGAACTTATCTCGCCTTGGACACTTCCTTATCCATTGCTACAAAGGGGACATTTATTTTTCTGCTACTTTGCAGCCATATACGAGATTCTCAAATTTCGAAAATTGAAGGTGCGTTGGATGACGCCCCTAATGCTTGATTTATGGAAGTTTCTTAGAAGAAATGGGACTTTCTTAAGCTACACTGAAGAAAATCCATTTTTCTTTAAATTGACCGAAGAATTTCTTTTTTTTTATGTTCCAGTCGCTTTGGGTGCTGGGTACCAGCAAGGTCCTGCCAAACACGAGATAAACAATGATGTATAACTCCGCTATTTTAAAACTTTAAGCAATAAATAATGTATGAAAGTAAAGTTAAAATGTCACCTAACATCTCCTAAAACAGTACCGATATACCACTGAAAAATTACCTGAGAAATCAAATTTTAAATTTACCCATTCTTTTAGGCCTACTCTGATTACTAGACAACAAAATGGCACTTCCTGCAGTCACCTTGATAAATGATCCAGTCACACATAAGGTGTCCCAGAATTACAAATATGGAGTTAACAATCTAGCACAGCATCACTATCCCACATTCTCGATTTTTTACATTTTACATTGCCTTGATTAAGGAAAGGTGACCACGATGATACAAAAACAATACTCTAAGTGAGGACCTTGCAGCAAGAGGGACAGGTCAATCTTTACCAACTTCGTTAAAAAGAGAACACTAATTGAGAAATATACATTTTCACACAACAAGTAGTAGTTATTCGGTTGACAAGTTTTTATTTATATTTCTGGCGAAAAATATTTTAATATTAATATTTTTATTAATAAAAATATTTATTCGCCAGAAATATAAATAAAAACTTGTCAAGTTATTTATTAATAAATAAATAATATAAATAAAAACTTGTCAAGTTATTTATTAATAAATAAATAATATAAATAAAAACTTTTATATTATACCAGAAATATAAATAAAAACTTGTCAAAAATATGTATTAATAAAAATATTAATACTAATATTTATTTATTTATTTGCAATAAATCGGTAATTTGTTACTGGATTTTACCAACATACTCCAACCGATGTAGAGTTTTTTTTACGTACATTACACGTCACAACTCGAAAACTGTGAAAAATGGAGCTGCAATTATTATTTAAATCTACCCCTTCCAGTTTCATCGACCGTTTTACGATTCCATGGATTTTGGAACCGCCATCGGGGAAGGCAAAAGGTAACGAGTCATCGAACTGCCAGCCCTTTCCACGATAATTCCCGCGCGATTAATAGTCGTCTGATTGCGAATGCTCATCGATTGCGCACGCGCGCGCGCGAGCCTCTTTTATGGACCGTAACACGTCGATAATTACAGAATCGGTGTCAACGCCAGCGTATGCGGTGTACACGTACGTAAATCTTGTGACGCAATCGCGACCGTTGCCATCGGGGAATGCTCCCCGACGCCTTTCACTCTCGCAAACAAATTTCACCTCGGCTTTTTTCCTCATTTTTCGCAAGCGGCGGACAATGTTCCGTTGCGGGAACGTTCCGGCGTAACAGACGGGCTCTGTAATTGGGTGGCTCAAATCAGGGTGGGGGAATGAGGCTGTTGCGATTGTTATCGATACATTTGAAGAAACTGTACGCACTTAAAAAAATACGAATCTCAAAAATTAATTTAATACATGGACAACTACAAATGAACTATATGCAGTTACGTGCAAATATTTCCGGCTAGATGGTGTTTCCAATATGTTCTCCAAAAGTAAAGTCTTTAGAAGAAAAGCTTTTTGAAGAAAAATTGAAAAAGTCATCTGGCCGGAAACTTTTGAAAATAGAATAGAAAATAGAATATATTGCAGGATATATAAATAAATAAATAAATATGTAGTTTGTAAGGGATGATTTTGTTATAAAAATTCAATCGAAAATGTGGGATAAAGTTCTTTCCTACAAGTGTTCTTTTATGATAAAATAGAGTTTGAAAATATGATATAAGTTTTTAAGATTTTGAAAATCCCAGCGCCTACGATAACTCAGAAATAGCCACTCTAATTTTTCTAACCGATCTTCTATTAATTAATCCTTTCCTTCATTAAACCGTCAACACAGACGCCATTTGTCGAAAAACAGCCAATGCCGCAAGCATATACTTATCGAGATGATCGATACTAATTCCAGGCGATTAACAAGTCACGTGTAAAGCCTCTAATTGCGCGCAGCGGCTATCAGAGTCCGAACGAACGGTATGTGACAAAAATGCCGCGTGAACCCGCCTGTTCGGCTCGAATTCAGTTCCTTATCCGCGTTGATCGTGTCGTCGACTCCCGTCCAGCAAAACTTTCGGCTCGAAACATACAGCGTTGCCATGTCCTTGCATACGAAGCCGAACTTTGGTATTCGTGGCAGCGCCGCTTGGAAAAACATCGACGGACGCGCGTGAAATTCAATGAACGCTATATTCGCGTGACGTATCTTGGTAATTATTTAAAGTCCATCAGATTGGAAACCACCGATACGTACAATAAAAAAAAAACGATTTTGATATGGTTTATATGAGTATTCAAAATTTCCAAGGGCTCTTAAGTGGATAGCACTAGTGGAGGGTACAATGGTTTACCAGCAACCTCTGTGGAAGATATTTTTCAAAATTTCACTTCCGCTTCAATTCGTGCCCATTCCACGATATTAACTTCAAAATGGAGCTGCACTATCGATCACGAAACGTAAGTGGAACGGGCCAATTTTACGTCAGGCGAAAAAAATTTAAGTGGCACGATAACTCGATCTCGATGAACGTCAACAGCGAACGCTTTTCACTATGCAAATTAGAGCTATGGGATCGAGAGCCTGATGTGTTAACGCCTAGACAAACTTCACGGAGAACAAAGTAAATAGAGGGGAGTTTGAGAAGAAAGGTAGGGCGCACTTGTTAACGTAAATTAAATCTTACCCGGTAGATGGCTAACTGTGACCCCGGTTAATTCCCCTCAAACACAACACAGGTATACCTGAAAGGTAGCGAGCAACGAAAGACAATCTTTACTAAAAGTACACTTTTTAAACCCCAACTACTTCGACATTCCTGCACATTGACGAAGCAGTACACGAACTGTGTGCATTGGATTTTAAACGACGCCAGCTTGCGATGAATTTATAAATTCTGACGTCGGATTACATACTGGGAATATTTATTGCATCACTCGAGTAAACACGCTGTTAGTTACACCTCTCTTATTATTAGTAATAGGAAAATATTAATACAAGAATGTGTACCTCATTTGGGCAAAAAAGGTTGGATAGGAATCATGTTAACGATCACATTGCTACGTAAATTTTAGAGTCATGTAATAAATATTTCCAGTACCTACTGTATTTCGTAATCGGATGGATAAGTAAAGTCCATGTTTCCATGTCGCGACGTTTTAAACTATTCAATAAACAATTTTCCACGAGAATTTACGTACTGGGCCGTTCTTCGCTTAATTCTCGCTTTAAAGGCGAATTCGCACACACCCGTTCTGTGAGGCTTCAGTAGCGCGAGTGGTGAAAAGTATCGTTCCCTGTTTGGGCATGAAGCAGTTCACACTTGCCCGTGTGACACTGATGCAAAGAGTCCCTGACATAAAACCGTCAAAAAACTGATATGTGCGAATCCGCCTTAATCGTTTCACTGTCTGGGCGTTTTTATTTAGAGTGACACTCGCACATCCCGCTTCAAGCATTAAAAATTCTAAATAATAATTCATCTCCAACGAAAAATTAATGTCACTGCCGCATTATTAATGATACACATTATTCTATAAGTTAACTATAACCTTAAAAACCATTTTCTACATAAAGTAGTGGTCAAAAGAATTTATGGGATACAAATTTTAAGATACAATTCCTTCTAATAAATCTTCTTCCCATCACCGATCACAGTTGGAACTTTCTTGTACTAAATACTGCTATAATATTTATTATTAACTTCACGACATCAAAATGGCCAAAAAGAAGGCGGAGAGCCAGAAGACAGTAATGCCGAAAGTGGCAAAAATACCGACTCCTCTTGAAGGTATCACAGAGTGTACCACATGTGGTCATTTAAGCGTGTCGCGTGACCCAAGCGTGACTCACAGATGCCGCACGGACAGTGAGACGGTTAAAAAGGTCCCCCCTGACTTCAACGATAATTCCAGCGGTCTTGGACGCAAGAAGGAGGCTACCACCCGGCTCGCCTTCTCTTTACGTGTCGTGGGACACGTCGGTGGATTTCGGTGCTGGGCGAAACGGTGGAAAGGTTCGCCGGGTGCTGGAACGTGTCGTGAATGTAAGCGAGCGTGTTTTCTCGAATTAGATCTACCTGTGGCGTATTTTACGGAAGGACGTTCGACGGTGGCGCGCGCAGCATGCACGGGTAATCTTCCCTATCGGGCGCGATAACTCGGATAGACGCACGCGTGGAAATTTAATGAGCCGCGAAAGACGTTGCAGCCTCCTTCAAGTTATAGTGTTAAACGGCGTTGCGCGGCGTTAATCGGTTCCGACCATCCCCGACGACGCTCGAATTACAATATCGCGCGTCCCTGGATATCGCATTAGATTTTTGCACGCGCCCAACGAACCGGGCGGGACAGAAGCGACTTGAAATCGCTCGCTGCCAGAAGGTACATCCATCAACAGTGACGTAAGTTTTAAGGGACTCTAAACAGTCTAAACGATCAAAACGGGAAGTATTTTTCATTGTACACCCACACCGCACATGAAACAGAAACTTCCTCGCTTTCCTTGCTCTGTTTACTAAGGAACCTTATATTCCAGAGACCAATTATTGTCAAAACCCCCTCGTCCCTTCTCACGACTCTCACCGACCACGCAGATGTGAAACGCCCTGTACACCGGAGTCGGAGACAAAGCAGTAAATATCGTTGCAAAAGTCGGTCCACGGGGCAGAAAAGGTGTAGAAGGTAGTTGTCGACGGCGGGTAAAAAATGGCCGAGGAAAAAAGGAGGGGTGGGGAAAAGATATCGGATCGGCGGAGAGGGGACGGAAGGGGGAAGAGAAAGGACGGGGAAAAAGTGGCGCTTACCTTCATGTTGGCAGCTTGTGTCGAGCAGGAAAGCGAAGTTAAGCGTGACTGATGCTGGCTTCGGCACCGATCAACTGTTTTATACCCGACCGTTTGCCCAGCCTCCGAATTCGTCGGCTCCCGACTCCGTTCCTCTTTCTCGCGCCTGCCCCCGGCCCCGCGTCGGGTCACCATGTTGGTGGAGAACGAGAGGGGGTTACCACGAAAGGTAAACGCAGTCCACACCTTCTAAGAATTACGATGACACGTGCCCGTTAAGAGACAATCCGGGTGCGTCGAGTGCATTTTTTTTCTAGGGAAATTAATGCTCTCGGCGATCGAGCGCGTGTGCGCGCGCGCCCCATTCAGCGAGCGCTCGTAAAGTTGGCCGCCGTGATAGAGGGATATGGGGAAATGCAGTGGTTTGGTTTATGCTTCGATTCGTCCATCACCCCTTGTCTTCCTATTTTTCCTGCTGATATTTAGCACGCGCGTGCATTGTGATACCTCCACGGTCAATGGAACGGTATTCCATTTTGAGTTGTTAAGGGTTTGGACGTAGAGTGTCGATAAATTTTGGTGTGCTTTATTGTGTTGGAAAGGGTTCTAGGTTAGTCGCGATGAATTGAATGTGCGTGTGTAGTTAATGTGGGTAAGAAAACGTGCGGGGCAACAATTGAGTTGATCGGATAATCCGTGTGACAGGCTACCTTTTCTCTCTTGCATGATGCAACGGATGAGTGGCAGCACTGGACAAGTAAATATTGTGCCGGTGCTAATAATCGCCGCGGAAGATTGACGAATGTCGTCAAACGTTTGTACATATGCGTACAGGTAGGTCGGCATTTCTTTGAAGAGGGAATTATGGATTTCTCCGGAGGTTTTGTTACGAAACAGACGGAACTTATGACGAAAACAGGCGACCGAGGGGGTTAGGACTGGGAGAATAAATTAATTCTTTAATGTTCCCGATGCTTCTTCAAATCGAAACACAGAATGTTGTATTGCCTATTGAAACATAAACTCAACCGTGTTCGTGGTTGCAATATCGACGTTGCCATAATAAACACGTACTTTCACTCAATAACAATTACTATTATATGGTATCACACGCAATAGTTCCTAATGGAAGCATTAGCGATACAAAAGAGATCCCCGCGTCGGGTTCGCTAATTAATCGAACGAAATAATTATGCGGGTAGGCTGTACAGTGATAACAATTTTACGTTCTTGTTCGCATAATAGTGACATTAATATTTGAAGCTAAAAAAGAGATGGCACACGCGGAACGTTGCTTCGAAAAGGGGCATTAAAACTAAAATACTGCTTTCTCTAAACAATCGCGCCGCAAGGGGGGGGGGGGGGGGCAAGACAAAAATATAAAGTTTGTCGCTGAGCAGGACTTTTTGTTTTATTAACCGTTCAAAAACAGACGTACGAAGGCCTTTCGTGAGTGGAATATTTATAAGATGTCTGCGCGCATGAAACACGCACGCGAAACGCATACATTTGAAAGATCCCCAGAAAAAAAAGCACTCCCAAACGTGTCGTTATGCTGTATCAACAAAAAAGGACAATGTTTCGCGTACACACGGAGGATACAAGATACCGGTAAGTGGAACGGAAGATTACTACGATTTCGAACGAGTTTTTGAAGAGGCCTGGCAAGGTGGACGCACAAAGAGACCTGAATTTGCATTGGATTAGAATTTTGGGAACGCGAAGGTAATATATAAATGGTAGTTTGTAGTTCGTTGTCTCCTCTCGGGTAATCACCACCGCGAAGCTTGATACTATCGGGTTAATGGCAAACAGGTCGACGATATCGCAATTGCGATGCAAAGCTGTACATGATGTTTCAAAAAATTGAAAATGCATAATAAAATATATTGAACAAATATATTGAATAAAAGAACTGCGCATGAACTTAATTAAATGGACATATAGAACCCAATGAAACTGCTTTTATCTGTGAAATTTGAAAGTGAAATTTTGAAGTCACATTTTCAAAATATAAAGATTTTCTCCAAAACAAATATATGGTGGAATCCAAAGTCGCATAAGTAAATTCTCCACTTTCGAATTGCTTTGTCTGAAAGAATCACTCCCCTAGTTACATCGCGTTCATATTTTGAAAAGACCTGTACTTCGGAATCGGTAGATTCAGGGAAGAACGACATTCTCCGACGAAAACATTATTCATTTATTAATGACTTGATATACCTCTCGGTTTACAATAGTATGTATGTAGTAAGGTAAAGAAAAAAATTCTCTTTTATTCCTATTCTTTTATTCAAAATAAAAGAGCAAGGCGAGTGGAATTAATTACTAATTCATTACATAACGGTGTTAAGGACTGCTTAAAGGCTGACGGTGCGTTGCTAAAAAAGTTTAAATGATTCTCATAAGCATCGGCTTCGATGTACATTCTCTCAATACAGTTCTAAGAAGCGATAGTTGTTTTGCGGTGTTAGAGGAGAGATGGAGCTGTTGGATTTACAGCAGGCGATTATTTGTCAGCGGATTATTTGCCGATGCAATTCGTTGGCTTTGGCGCACGATTAGAAGCAAGTCGCCTGACCAAAGTCCACATTCTGCGCGTTTCGGTGCGCGAGCTGCATAACTCGAGCGTATTACAGGAAACACTGAATAATTTTCATACGCCCGATCTCTCGGGGCAATTAAGTTTACAAGACCCGTCGCGACTCCAGCAACACTGTCGGAGTGGTGGCTGCTTACCATTAACAAGGCAGACTTTCTGACACACGAGCAACCTAATTAAGCTAATTAGTTGTCGTTAATGCACACTGACCCCGAGCCGCGGTGGCTGAATCAATACCGATTGGTGCACCCGTTTTTGTGACGGGAATGACGAGCAAACTAATCTTCCCTAGGATTGCCAATATTTTCCACTATATCGATATATCGATTATACGATATATCGATCATACGATATATTGATACACAGTGGTATCGATATATCGTGTATGTCCATATTTTACGATTTACTAAAAAAAAGATAATATTAATTCTGTTAATATTGTTTATTAACTTTTATAATAAAAAATGAGATTGTTTACTGTCTGGATTTATTGATTTTCATATATCTCCATTTTATTTTGCACTTATTTTAAATAAATTAATTGAAACCTCCACAAAAAGTAAGTAAATTTTATAAAAAAAAAAGAATTTCTTCAACACAACGAATACGAAGACAGCGCGATAAATATAAGGTTATGTTTTCAACTATGCTTGATTGGCAGAATAAGAAACTACGTTTATAAGTTTGGTATACAAAGGGAAATTTTATCGATATATTTATAATATATCGATATATCTATTCGATATGCTTTTCGAAATATCGATATAGAAATTTCGATATATTTCTTCATTTTATCGATCAATTTAATATATCGAGATATCATTCACATCCCTAATCTTCCCCAGCTGGCGGGGTATTAGTGGATCGTGCATAACCCCTATATTTATTACTAAAAATTAATAAAATAAAAATTGCAACTTCTTCAAAGATGTATTTAAATATGGTCCAAATTTCAGATGAATCGAATCGGTAGTGTCTTAAAAAAAAATTCCCACATTTCGCTGGGTTTAGACCAAAAAATAGGATTCCACCCGTAAAGATTGCAGTAAATTAATATCGACCCTTTAAATCCTTAAATATTCTTGACGTCCCTGGGCGTAATTAATTATCCCCGCGAAGATAGCGATCCATCTTCTTACTTTTCCAGCAATTACTTTGGAAAATTATCTCTGCCGTTTCCACGGATAATTAATCGCGGATTCTGCCTCGCGAGCGGCCAAATATCGTCGCTGGAAATATGCTTTATCGTCTGAACGTTTGCCACCTGTACCCGTCCGGCCGCTTTATTTACTGTCGCACGGTTCCCAAGATGGACGGGCACGTCTTAGACGCAAGACGCACGGTTTCGGCAAAGAACGCCTCCTGAATATGCAAATTTACTGTCACTCGTCCGAAGGTCGAAAATATAGTCAGCGGAACGAAACACAGTCGATTCCAATTCGCGAGGTGACGATGAGGAGAAGGTCGGTCTCTGGACGACCAACGTGTGGTAGCTTAAGAGCACTGCTCCTCTGCGTTGGTACATACCCTGGTGCGTGGAAAAATGGCCATTTTTTCAGAACTATCATCTGCGTTTAGGGGGCAGTATTTTTAGGGGTTGTAGTATTATGGTAGTACCCCTGCGTGGTTTGAGTTGTGAGCGATTATTTGAATTAAGGAATGTGTGCATTTGGTTGTGAGAGGCATTAATTGAGGCATTAAGAGCAAAAACGGAGTAACCCACATTGAAAAACAAATAATTGCTCCTATTTTATATGATTAGTACAGACTATTGGAGTACATTATTGCTACTAACTCAATTTCGCGAGAAATGTGGGTCAGTCAGTTTGTGCTCCCAATGCCTCAATTCGATTTGAATGTTCCTTTATTCGGTATACATATTTATATGTTACCATAATTTTATGTTCATTAATTAGAGGGCTTAGTGTGAGTCCATCACTCCCTGAAAATCAGTTTCGTAGTTGGAAAACCTCTTTATTGTTAAAACTTTCAGTTGATAAATCAATTAAGTCACTACTTTCATATGTAAGCAATAAATGGTGGTACTTATGTTGACCACGAGGCAAAAATGGTACTAATGTTGAATCACTAGGCAAAATTATTCAGAGGGCAAACAGTGGAAATCTCGGTTTTAATGCTATTGGACTCACACTGATTGGCTTCTGAGCCCTCCAATTGTAAGTACATTGATTTTTGTTATTACAAGTTCTGACTCAAATCAAACAAGACGTGTCTTCCTTGTCTCTTTATTAAACCTTCCTATCCAGGGATTGGAATACCCCACATCATTTTCAGTTACAGTAGCACGATGAGAAAGAGTGACTAACCTGAGACCCACTCAACTGGTTTGCAATGTACACCAGTGAGAGTGCAAGCCACCAAATGTGCCCTTTGCAATATGTATATCTACTTGTACAGGGCTGTGCTTATTTGGTCACATGCACTTTCTTCTACACTCTTCATATTATGTATTTGAGTTCTTTTAATATATAATGTAAAAATATTTAAGAAGATAAAAAGTGTCTGCTTTGCTTTCTCTGGAACCTCAAGCAAGTAATACCCAAAAGTCGACGGAGTCGTAAAGCTGGAAGAGCCATAAACGGAAGCAGTGTTCTATTATTGAGGTAAGTGGTTGAAACTGAGCATCTGGGAAGAAGTGACGGAAACCTTATTCAGGGATGTATACATTAGGGTGGACCTTATTTTTCAACTTTAAAATATATGTATATTGTCTGACCCTCTAAAAATCTTCTATTTGACAAAAAAATTTCTCCGTGTTTTTTATTTGTATATTTTGATATGTAAAGGTCGCTCAAGGACTTTATATTTCGCATGTAGGAGAGACCGGGGCAAAATCGGGACGTTAAGAATAAAATCTCATAACTTCGACATTATTAAGTAAAAAACAGATTGGGATTCATTAGAATAAACTCTTTTTTAAATAATAGTAAATATCCAATTTGTTTAATAGAAGGAAAAATACAAGAAAGTAATAATTATTATTATTATATAAACGGGAAAACCCTTTAGTACAAAGTAGAACGAACTTAGAGCATTAAATTAAATTTAAATAATGATTTAAAATGTGATACGTTTTTACGATTTTACACCGTGGCCTGAGTAAAACCGGGTATCATACTAGATATTGGCCCTAGCACCTATAACAACGAAACTCATCCAATTCTTCAGTCCTCAAATCAGTTAGAACAAGCTGTAAAAGGAAAAAAATTTGTTTTTTCAAATTTATACCAAAATAGTAATATTTCATTGCCATTGAGCGACCTTTAATCCTTAATATATTTTAATACAATTTTAGACGAAATTCTTTTAAACTATGTGAAAGCTTCTGAGAGGGTCAGAAGAAAATTTTAAAATATTTAATTTTTTACCATACATATAAGGACCACCCTAGTATACATACACGAAGCATGTCCTTCCTAAAGTTCCTGTTGATCAGTTTTTGAAAACTTTTTGTTACATATGATCTTGGAACTCTAGACCCCTGCGGGGCCGATTCCTCAAGAGCTAATCCTGTTTCCAGCGGCTAGAGTTGAGTAACGTCGAGATGAAAAAGCTACGAGAGTCCCAAAATGTATAACTTGGGGTTTTTGAACAGGAGGTCTGGAAACCTTACCTCCCCCCAAAATATCAAACCTTCTATTCCAAAACGTCAAAGCTGTCAACTTTGGAACTTTGGGGTACCTTACCACCCCCAAAAAATGCCAAACATCTTATTTCAAAACCTCAACGCTGTAAAGTGTAAACTTTGAGGCTCCCACAGCTTTTAGGACCTCGCTATACCTCTTCCAGGTACCTCACCCCTAAGAACCATGACTTTAACTTTTTTTACTACATTGAAACATGGACACGTCCCTAGGCGTTTGACTTGCCACCAAAACCCTCGCAACCAAAGGCATTTTAAGAACCGGAACGACCCCTCCAGCCTTTACAAAGTCACTATAGATATCTCAGAGATGAACTATAACAATATACTATTGCGAGATGGGAAGAAGACTGACTACCCACAAGCTGAAATGTCACAGGGGCAAGGGAAATCACCCGCTCGCTCCACCGAATTCCTCGCAACAAAGTCCACCGCGTAACGTAGAACGCGAACAAAACAAATCACGACAGCCCGCGGATATGGACAACCGCTAAGAACCTAAAAGTAGGATTTCTTGGAGGGGATTCCCCTTGCCCTGTGACAGTTCAGCTTGTGGGTAGTCGGTTTTCTCCCGAAAAAAAATCCGTCTCGTAAAGCTTGGTTTTTACGTTTCGCCCCGTACACGCGTATTAAGGCTCGCTGAATGCACTGCCCTGAATTTGTACGTGGAATATTCCATGCAAAATCGCGAGGGTGCTCGGCGTCTCGTGTCCTCGTTCGCTTTGAATTTATTATAAGTTCACCCGCAAGGACGCTTGTCCGAATGGCACGGCGACGTGTACCAGCCTCCAACTAACAGAAATCCAATTCGTTAACCTCTTACGAATGCAAAAGTACCCAGGCGATAAGGCCCCAGCCATTCGATTCGACCCCATTGTCTGTCCCTGCCCGCGATTCATCAAACTCCTCGGTTAAACAGCAATTCCCTTTAATCACGGTGTTTGGGCATTCAGCGACATTTGCGCGAGCTGTGAACGAACAATGCCGGCTATTGACGAATGCTAAATCGGTTAATTGTCGATTCCAATCGCCCTGTATTCATCCGGGGTAATAATTGAAGGCTCTGCTGCAAAAATCAGACAGCGCCGTAATTTGCTGCAATCGAGTTATAGCTGGCGTTGAATGTAAAAGGAAGGGCTGTATTACGGTATGACCATCATAATGAACCGAAAATTTGAGGGGTTGCACGGGAGGGGGAAGGAACTCTAATATCAAATTTCAGCTTCGGGTATTTGTTAGTTTCTGAGATATACATCAGAAACTTGTGGCATAGTGCCTACATTGAAATCTGCCTATACAGGTGTTACTTAAAAAAGGGTCTGGGTTAGGTCTGGGTTAGGGCCAGACCCCTCCCTAACCACCCCTAAAAATTTGGGTTCGTTATGATGGTCGGGTCGTACCGTAGTACAGTGTTGTTTCCCAACCGGATGGTCGCGAAGTGTTTAATAGGGGGTCGCCTCGGTTTTTTTTAATATTATTAAGTTAGAATTATAATCTGAAATACCTATTTTTAACGTGTTTTCTTTACCTTATTAAATTTAAGGGGGTTCGCAGGGTATTTGAATATTATAAAAGGGTGGTCGTGGCTCAAAAAAGGTTGGGAAACACTGCCATAGTATATCCAAAAGAAATAACTGGGAATTAAATAAAGGTGAAAATCGTGATGTGGTTTTTGGTACAAGTAAATGGACGTTGAAACTATTTCATGATTTAGTAAGCAGATTTCAAGAAAAATTTTCAAAAATTTGTATGATCTGATAATGGTGTTTAATGTAATTATTTATCCGAGATAAGTGTATTTTTGTATAATTTGGTGAAAAAAAGGGCAGTTGCGGATTTTGACAATTCACTCTGATATAGAGAAAATATTTTTTTTTGGTAATAATGCGAAGTAGGTAAAATACTTTGAACATGTGTCTAAAAATATTTTAGTAACCCAGTTTTTATTAGTGTTCCAAAAGTTGATATAGATGGAGCTGCTTCTTTCTTGCTGCAATTTACTATAATGTTCTCATTTCTGAGTTTTTAAAAAATTTAAATCTAAACCTATATATCTTACTATTATAATAAAGCTACAGCGTCTGTTTGTATGTACACAAAAATCTCAAAAAGTACTGAACCGATCTTCCTGAAATTTTGACACGTTATTCCTGCATACTCTAGGACGGACATAGGCTATGTAGCATGTCTCAGAAACGCGTTATTAACATGTAATTTATATGTAAACATTTCATGTGTACGGCTGTTTTGCAGACCACGTGACCCGTGTATACGACAGTCTACTACACGGGCGCATGCGCATATTTGGTCCGCGCGATACCTCGCCCGTAGCAGTACCGCGATGTTACCACCAGGTGGCCAAGCTCCTCGAGCGCTTTCTCGCGAGAGAACTGGATTACCGCGAATATATATGTCAGAATGATCGTCGTGGAACAAATTGCTTTTGTAGATTTATCCGTACTCTCTTTGGATGTTACTATGTCCCGCGTGTGATCAAATTTGTCAAGATCATCCGCCCGAGCTCGACGTATGCAACACTAATGTCAGAAAATCATCTTACCAAGAATGTTATTTTTTCCAAAATATTATGAGGAAATTAAGCTTTTTTCAAAATACTTAATTTCGTCAAAAAATTTTAATAAACATGAATCAGTCCACGCTTAATAACACGGGCGAAGCCGACACGGGGCATGCTAGTATTATCGATTGAGACTTAAATTTGTGGTGTAAATTACAATTGATAGATTAGAGGACCATATTTACTTACTTTTCCAAGATCACATTTTAATGATTCAAATTGGAAATTTCAGAGCTCTCGTGAAACAAGTTCAATTCCACATTCCCCTATTCAGAGAGCGTTTTTATCGCATTGTTAGCGATACCCCAGCAATGCCACTATTTTTTAATTAAAATTACTGACAAGGGAAGATCCCGAAACCGGAAATTCAAAAAATTCTGAAATTCGTTTTGATTACAACGCGATGTTTGTTTGCAGCGGAAACTCAATCTGAGCGGGTAAAATTAACCCCTGAAATTTCAGCCATTTTCCAATTTTGTGTTATAACTCGCGAACTGTAAGAGATAGAAAAAAATTTCAAGACAAAAGTTACTTCTTTTAATTAGCACTATCATTTGGTAACATACAGTTCTTACAGTTCGCGAGTTATAACACAAAATCGGAAAGTAGCCGAATATTCAAGGGTTAATTTCCCTCCCTTATGGCAGCAAACAAATATTGCATTGTAATCAGAAGGAAATCCCCTACATATTCGCATAGTTTCAGAATATTTTTTATATTCCCTCGTGAATGGAGGGGGGGCTAATTCGCGCCCTCTGTGAGCCGCCCCGATGAGCATTGGCACATTTACCGACTAATTACTATAAATGGTGTTATCAAACAGTGCAATATTACAACAGCCTTGATGTAAACTTAACGGAAAAATTTTCAAAAAACCGCTTACCTGATATGTAATCCGAGTATTTAAATAACGCTTAGTAGCGTTATTTAAACAACAACGGTACGCCAATTATTTCCCAAAATTGATTTCCACCCGTGCTCGTGACATTTCGCCGCTTGCCCCATCGAGATTTCAGCGAAATTGCTCTGCAAACTTTTAATTCCGTCGCGGCGGACACATCGCGTAAAAAAGGCGGGAATAAAACAGATTTAAATTGTAAGGGTCGTTCGGTGCACAATATTTTCATAAAAATTGGAAAACTTGACTGTGTAGCCGGCAACCACACGGTTTCTCCATCCTGCGAACGTCAAACCGGAAGCGGGACTCGCTGGCCAATGGAGCAATTTAAATTTCAAGCAGCAGCCAGTCTACCGACGATGTTTTCTAAACTTCGATAGTAGAACGATGTAACGTTAAATGCTAACGCGACAACGTGCGACCCTCGGCGCAGAGTGGAAATTCGCGTTTCGCAAATTTCCAGACCCTTGTCCGAGGTAAACTATCGTATTAAATCACCGTGGAGCAAGTTAGGTGATAAGAATTCTACTTGAAGCCTGCAACGGGGGTGGCTAGGTTGTAACTGGTAATACTCTTTCCCTTTACTCGCGAACGTTACATCTCGGGCTGTACGAGAATCCCACTTAAAACGAGGACCTTACAGATTCCTTTCTCCTAAAATCGTGGAGTGGCAACGGTGCTAGAAATCGAGAATTCCGGCGTCGTAGATTCCCGCTCAAGGGCTGAACGAGAATTACCCCTTCGATCTTGGAGAGTTTCTGAGATGCGATTTTTTTCGTCCTTGAAATATCTGACTCTTTTCTCAGCGGAATTATGATCTGGTTTTATTTCATTTTTGAGAGGAGCGTTTGGAATTTTTGAGAACAGATTTGTAAGAATTGATTAAGTAGACGTCGATAATGTGATGGCAAGTTGTTGCTGATTTTATGGTGGTTCGTAGTGTCTTCGCGACTTTTAATGCTTGAAAGCGCCACTAGAGGTCTAATCTTGTAATCTCTTTCTCGCAAGTGGCAGCTACCAGGTTCGTTCGTATATATACAAGTTCCAAGTTTATTCCTCTCGGTCCCCACGCGTCTGAGGTAAGGTCCTTCCAGACAATCCAACTACAAAAATATATTACAGAAGCGAAATAATCCTAAATAACACCAAAAATCTCCAGAATAAGAGTCCCAAATAATAAAACTAGTGCAGGAGAACCAGTCCGCAAACGCATAAAAAAACACTAGCAATAAGTCTAATCTCTCCCAGCCCCTTTCTACCCTAAACCACTATATTTTGATAAAGCCAAAATGTCGGGATGCACCCCACCTGAAATAATTTACATATCTAGACAGTTGAGGATACCTAACAAACAACAACACACCCACATAATATACCGCATCGAACGAGGACCCAACATAAAAAATCATAATATATCCTATCACACTCCCCTTAAATATTACACTAAGCTATCGAACAAAGATTTAACTACCAACCCAAAATCGAACAAAAAATGCTGGTGGCTAATCCACCTTCTAATATGTATATGTATAATTGTAAGGCGAGAAAATACAGAGAAGTATAGAAGTAGAATATTCTAAACCTGATCAAATTCAAATTATATACACAGAAGTTTGGAATAAAACTCGCTACAGCTTTTAAAATCTTTTAAATCAGTCTTTTAAAATCCCCTCTGGTAGCAAGTGTTTACTTTACTGCTGGTAAACAGGGTGAAATTTTCCCTAGCAATTTGCTAACGCGTTTAAACGCTCGAATAACGCGAAATTCTGTTCGAATTGATTATTCCACTGGCAATCGATTAATAATTGTTTCAAACGGTCCACAATCGCGATTTTTATGGAATACCAGCGGTAAATTAGTGCAAAACAAAATGTTAAAACATTTTTAAAGTGCCGGGTTCGTTACGCTTACGATTTAGTACACTGTCACGTTTAAATTGACAATGTACCGGCGGACATTGCCCGCTCTTGGTGCTCTTATTTTACGGTAACAACACGGTGCGTCGAGCGTGCAACGTCCCGTGTGTATCTGAACCGGAAGTGCGGCAGAGAATCACGCGAAATAAAGAGATTGGAGCAAATACAATTATTCTTTTACATTTAATAATAACGACAACGGAAGCGCCATTCAACCCCATAATTTCCCGTGGATTTCTGCCATACTTTCGCTTCAAAACCAGGAAGCGGACATTCCATGCTTTTACCGTAAAATAGAACATTTCAATATATATAGTGGATTCCTAATAATATCACATTGCACAAAAATAATTTATTAAGCAAACCCAATAAATTGAGTTCTGTCATTGTCTAATTTTCACTGACTATCGAACACCACAATCTCACTCCACCCTAGTTAAACCCTCGAAACCATAACACTATTAACACTATATATACGATAGGTACATTTTACAGGAACTTAAGGCGGAGTCACACATATCAGATCCATGTAGCGTCTCAGATTGACTAGAGTTCGTTGGACAATATAAGAAATTTCTTAAAACGCCATCTGTGGGAACTTATATGCGAGTAATAAAACAAATAAAAAAATAAACTCGTTTTCAAGTGTTAGTACTTTTCAGAATTTTTCCCCTAGACTAGATTGTTGTTAATCAACGGTATCCTTTATATAAATTAGTAATTAGTTGTCAAGAAGGAGTTTATTCGAAGAAGTGTGATTTCAGTTTGTACACGATTTCCAATCGGGTATTTATTTAATAAATAATGTTAATTTAAAATATAATAATCGAGTTTATATCAACTAAACAAGTATTACAAATTGGCACTGCAATCGCCAAATCCATGAGGTTTCAGTGATGCCAATGTGAGTGGTAAAAAATATCAAAAAGGCCACTGACACTGACATATGTGAATCCGCCTTTACTCTCATTGCCAATTTCATAAAAACTCCCAGACTATTAATTTTTGAAAAACTTTTCTCCATCTTGTAAATAATACTATTATCCGAAAATACCTTTATCCGAACACTTATGTATCTCTATTAGTTTGAACACTGTACCTACTTTGAACAGCGCGAAATTCAAAATATCATCGAAGCCCATTAGCGTAGCATGTAAATTATTCAAATGAACTAGAGCCGGAACGTATGGAAACGGGGCTCGTGATTCCTGGCTGCGCGAAATTCAGGACGAAACGGGACGATATGGAGCGGCTGCCTTATTCGAAACGATTAAACGGCCCGTAACAGCGGCAACGGTGCCGGAAACGTTTCATTGTCCGCGATCAGATCCGGTGGATACGGCATAAGGGAATTGCTCTCTAGTTACATATGCGCGACGCATCCGAAGTTTGCCCGAGCGCTGTCATTATCGCCGCGATTATGCATATTCAGATAAGCAATCAACACCATTGAGGCAGCCGGCCAAGGGTCATAGACTGGAACAGAGATTTAGCGATGCGCTTTAGCGTGCCCGTCCACGCAAATGCACGAAACCCACGCGCGGACGCGCCCAACCTGGCGGCTTAAAAACCAACTTCGATCCTCTCGCGCGGGATTAACCCCCGAGTGACGTAACACCGGTGTCATTTTACCCATCTTAAATATTAAGCTACAAGCGTCACTCATTAATAAAATTATTTCTCGAAGACACAAATTTTAAATCAGAATCTGTAGTGGAAAATTATTCCGAGGTGTGCGTGAATTAAATTTTAGAGTGAAACTGGTTAATCCGATTTTTTATTAATTCGAGGTGGTATTCTGATGAAGAATAGATCTACCTATAGCTTTTTGTTTTTTTATGTGATTTCGCATCTAAATTCGTGTGACGCGAGTTCTGCTTAATACTAATTCAAGGTTTTAGGTTAGGTTCAGGCTACTACCGATTATCGAGACATATTAATTTTCTATTGATTTACAGCTACAATGTAGAGTGCCCTATGATTACTAACACCTTTAAACATCATTTTGAGAGAAAATGGTGGAACGAGAATGGTTGGAAATAGCTCTTCAAGAGAAATTACCATTTCGTCGCGCTGCCCATTTGCACAGTGTTTACATTTGATTTCAGTTGCCAGGAGTAAAGTAATTAGGTTAGGCCAGACTTTAAGCCTGATTTTCAGTGAAGCCAGTCGAAATGCCCGGACTAATATTGTCCTCGCAAACGTGCTCATAGAGGAGCCGATAAATTACCATAAACACGATGAGCAAAGGAGTGGAGCGGAATGGAGTGCAAAATAACCAGCAGCATCGATTGTTTATCAAGAAGATATCTTACCGAAGCTACAAGACCGCCGCCGCACGCAAACCATTATAAAACAGATATACGGCAGATTTATTACCATAATATCCGCCCCGTTAGCAAATCGCGATGCCGATTGTAGCTGCCCACATAGTGCATTAATAATCGGCGTAATGCTCGATTACAGGGATTAGTCAACCGCCCCATTAATTATAAACAATCGATCAGCATTTGCGCCGGTATGGCCTAGTGGTTGGTATCTCCAGTATCAGGTGGCAATACCGAATTCTGCAGCTTGGCGACACCATCGAACCTATCGCATGACTCGAATCGTGAGAGTTGACTTTTCGTCCAAAATTCAGAGTAGAGTGTACACTGCGAAGCGTTTCCGAATCAGATTTTACCACGGAACCCTTCCGAATCACTACAACTTGGTGCAACCTTTCCACAATCACTAAAATTTGGCGGAGCAGCATATCCAAACTCACTAAAATTTAGCGAAATCCTCCTAAAATTCCTAAAATTTGACGGAACCCTTAAAAAATCACTAAAATTTGGCGAAACCTCTAAACTCAACAATTTTTTTGTACACAGCGCGCCGAAGATGCCGCGCCGTTTACAAATTTGCAGTTAGCTATATGTCTCTCGTTAAATAATAAAATTCACAAATTTTCTCAATATTTAAATTTTATTATAAGATGACTTTTCACGGAAACCTCTACATCATATCACGAACCACCAATTGGGAAACGCCTGCCCTAAAATCTTCACGTTTTCAACCACACGTTCGAACATTTACGCATTATAGGTTAACCTACGTAGTACGTAGCATTTCCGTGACGGTTCAGTGCCGTCACTATGGATGGCCCCTTAGTTTGAGGGTCAGTAACTGTCACAGACGAGTACAATCTGCTCCATTAAAAAAAACAGGGAAACCGTGACGGGACTGATATGTGTGGGTAGCCAGATGCCTTAAAAGCCAGAAAATCGCGTGCTTCGAAATTCATGGGAACTCCTAACGAGATTATCGGCATCGTTAGAGGGATTTTTGAATGGATAACTGCCCGATGAGAGTGGCTCCGTTCGAAACGTGGATCCCTGCCACTCTTCTGAAAAGCACTAGGATCGACGAAAGGAAAACACTGGGGATCGCGAGTCGCTAGATTTATAGAGATTCCGCGCGAAGGTTTTTTCCCTTCCTACCATCGAAATCGCGACGATGAATGGAATCCTGGGCGCTCGATGGGTCGACGTCGTAAATTTCTCCCGTTTATTCGAGGACCCGTGGTGTCCAGACTGAAATAAACGCGACGGAGTGTGAAGGGAATTTGAAGCACCCAAGAGATCGAAATGTTTAAAGTGTAACAGAATCCTTGCATGGGAATTATGATTTAACGTTGCAGGGCTCCCACCTTTGAATGGAAATGTCAACGTGAGGACTGCTTCACTATTTATTTCTGCTTATTTTTTTTTAAAGAGAAATTCTATTTGGAGATATTCATTTTATTCAGTGAAATCTTGGATTTTACGTGGCGCCTGTTGACTTAGAAGGAAATATATTTTGAATGTAGGTACACACCGACTTTGATGTAAATTTGCAGGTTTGTAGAGTTGCAAAAAATATTACACACATACCTATTTTTCTCTATCCGCAATGGTCCATGTTGAAGGGGTGAAAACAGCCAACAAAGTTGGGGCACGGAAACATATTTTCCGGTATATCTCGGGAACTATTAGGCCTAGGAAATTTTTTTTTAATTGTGTGTTTTTGGGAGAGGAATTTATCCCTCATAATAGCTTCCAGAAAAATTAATTTGTTTAAACAATATACTAAAAATTAACATGCCAGCAAATATGTTTTCGAATAACCATCTCTCTAAATCCTTTACCAATTCCTAGCCTGTCCTTCACAAGCATTTTCTGTTTACTGGAAATAAGATTTCAGCATTGGTCCTTCCAAAAATAAAAAATTTAATTGCAACAGTACCTAATTATAATTATCACTTGCATTACCAAAACCAAGAATCAAGCTCTGACAGGGGTTGATTTTTCAACCCATCTTGATTAAGAATTTTTGATTGCCTCTTTTATTGCGCACTATCTACCCTCTGAACCCTGATTCTTTTTTTAAAAGCACTCTGTATAGTAAGGAGTATTTGAGATTTTTAATTTCCAGAAGCGATAACCGAGATTAGCGCGCGAAAACTTGCTAACAGCCTAACGAAGATGCTGACTTCCGCAGGCAGTCGGGGCTCGCTTAATATTTGTGAAAAGTTTGCCGAGTTGCGGAAACGCTCCACCGCGGAGTGCGAAGATCTGGAATAATATTAGTTGAAGGGGAATTCTTATCTTTAAGTTACTTAGGATTCTTTGCTAAATTGCGTTCTGAGACACCCCGGCTGCCTCTGAGAGCGCGGGATCTCCGGTTCGAGTGGAAGTCTTCTTTGCAATCTGCTGGCTAGATATTCGCGAGCTTCGATTCTGACGGGAACTGTCGTTCATTTATTGGAAAACTGGTAAAACAGAAAGGAGGTAAGAAACTTTACTGCAAAAGCATTTTAATCAATAAATAAATAAACACTGTGGTTAAAACACACTTGCTCCAATACTGTGTTTGTTCTTTGGTGATTGGTTTTTAGGAGTTTTTAGGGGTTTTAAGGCTAGCTAGAAAAATAGTAGTGGGGATATATATCGAGACTACGATAATGCAAGGTTCATAGGGTACGCAACCCGAGCCTAGAAAGAGTTGGGATGGTAGAAAGCCAAAAATATTTTGTAAGCACAATAAATTAATTTCAGAAGCGAATAATTATGTACATACATTACACGCAACTGACTGCTGGCATCTTACAATTAGACGATTCCGCTAAAGAAATAAATTGTTCCCAAACTACTGCCCCTACTTTTGCAGCAGACCTCGTAAAATGTGGACGATACCCCGCGGGGCCAATACAATTATCCGATAACCCGATACAATTACCCGACGCTGTAGGCGTCCCTGTAAGTACCGAGTGGACTGTCGCAACTGTATTTGGAAACTCGGCCGATCGAACTTTATTTTCCCTGCAGAAATGTGTGCCGGGCGATTTCTATTATCCCCCGGATCCTGTAATAGGCAGATTCAGCTGCGCGATCACGTAGACTGCACGGGCTCGAAGGAGAAGCGTATCGCGTCCCCTCTTATTCCCTTGCCCCCAACCTTTTTCCCCCGCTTTTCCGCCCACCTGAGGAGAGTTTAACGAGACACCACTTTTCATAATTCGAGGAAAGAACTCCATCGTTTTTCCGGCGGAGGCTGGCGCGAGCGAGCCTCGATCGATTTTCTTAACCGTCTTTTCTCCCGTGCCTTGAAGCTGCTCTCGGCCGCAAAAGAAGGAAAATAAGGCTGCAATGACAGAAGGTTTCACGGTGGGGCAGACACTGCTGCCTGCCTGCCACGAGCACTTCCAACGCTCCACGTACTGGGTGATCCTCGAGTACGCGCGGAGGATCTTTGGCGATGGGTTGCGCTCGGCCTGGGGATGGGAGAAGGTAGAGGGCCATGCGAGTGGTCCCGGAGTACTGTAAGGCAGTGTAACTGGGTGTTGGGATGTGGAAGATATGGTGGAACGAAGTGGTTTAGTAAATATGTTTTTTTTTTATTACGTGGTCAGAACGAAATGGTTTAGTAAATAGGTTTATTATTTTATTTATTTATCTATTACGTGGTGGAACGAAATGGTTTTGTAAATAGGTTTCTTTTTTTATTTATTTATCTGTTACGTGGTGGAATGAAATGGTTTTGTAAATAGGTTTCTTTTTTTATTTATTTATTCATTACGTGGTGGAACGAAATGATTTTGTAAATAATACGTTTATTTTTTTATTTATTTGTTACGGGATAACAACCCTTTGACTCCTTATAATAATATGAAAATACACGAACAGAGAAGGGACAAATAAGGTAGAATCAAAATTAATATTGAAATTAAAATTAAAATAACAAATACCAAAGAAAACAACAGGAAGATATGAAATAAAATGAACAGATATCATAAAACAAGTATCAATATCTCATCCAGTATATACAAAACTGAATTTCTGAATGCAAAATCAATAGCGAACAGCGAAAAAATCAATATTGTGGCAGTATTTATTTTGCGCGCATACACATTCTGCTAATTAATGACGCACCTAGAGAAGGGGCAAGGAGTCCAGAGTCCAGACACTCCCCAAAGAAGGGGCTTTGTAAAAAGAAAAGAAAACTGAAATTGATGCTTCAAATAAATTTTTCTAATCACCTAAGGTCGGTATCAAATATATTGGCCGGTGAATTCGTTTTCGGGAACAGCGATCGAGGAGAAATCAGCCACCACCATCTGACGATCGTGAATTTGTCAGTTGGAGTTCCGCGGCCCTCGCAGGGTATGGTGGGGTAACGGGAACGCTGCTCGGCTCCGCCTGAACCTAGCCGTTTGGCTGTTATTTGTTCTTAGCATAATAGTTGTGTGCGTTACGAAGCTATGCGTAGACCAATACGAGATGAAGCTATCGAGAAAGAATCAATGTTCTGACCAATAAAGCTCCTGAATTTTTTCGGAGATAACGCACACCTGTTCTGATGTGTGCATTTCTACGCTGACAGCTCGGTGTGGCCTACACGCCAGAAGCTTTAGCACTATCCCCACCACTTCTGGCTCACTCTTGTTCTGCGAAGGTGACAGCGAGATGGAACGAGAGCGAGTCAGAAAACGTTGAGAAAAGGAGCACCGAGGCAGGCAAACTGTGGTGGGACAATACCCCTCACGAAACTCACCGGCCAATATATATGATACCGACCTTAGTGAATTTTATAAAATTTGCATTAAAAATATTTTTAGCTGTTCAAATCGGCTCCCCCAAGAATAAATCCTCAATGCGCCGCTGCTGTCAATGCAATTGTATTTACCGTACAGAGGGTGATGCCTCATATCTCTACTATGGAAATAGAATTTGAATGATGGTGTAACTATACCAGGTGAACCAATGAAGTAGTGCAGTCTTCTTTTAGTTTAGTTGATGGGTGGAGAAGTTCTTGTTGGGAGAATGTGGAACTCTTTTTGTTCTGTCGATGGAATCTTAGTTGCCTGATAAAGGTTTCTTGCTTGGAAGTGATATATATGTGGATAAAGTCTATTTTGGGGAATAATGAGAAGACGAAAATGAAGAATAACATAATCGCAATGGAGGCTTCGTTTTTTAGTTATTAATGTTTAAAAGTTCGAGTCAGAAACGCCTTGTACAGTCACCATCAAAAAGCAGAGGAAGATCTGTGATTTCCTGTCACCCAATAATAATATCTCGATACTAAATTGCCTGCTAAACTTCCAATCTAGTTCATTGCCATCCCCACTTGATGGTTACCGGCTGATGGCTCCATCCATTTGCGCATGCGCATTGGAGACCCCAAGTATGTACGACAACGGGCATAAGCAAAAGTTTTGAATTGATACAGGAAATAAGGAAACCACGCGGGAAATAACTTGAAGTAAAAAAAATATAAGAATTACAGACCCGGCTCGAGCCTTTTTTGCGCCCTAACTGAACTTGGAAAATTGGCAAATGAATTGAGCTTGTTGATGACATTACTCTGAATTTTTATTTATTTTAAACAAATTTATTTTTATTTGAAAAAATGCCATGAATGAAAATACTATTTTGTGCCCTTTATCAACTTTACGTCCTAAGTAACTGCCTAATTTCGCCTATAGGGACTATTCGGCCTGTTAATAAATATGATACTTTTTTCCCTCTGATACATCCTTCGGTTGCGACAAAGTGCTGTAGCAACTCTCTTCTGGTCCATGACAAGGTCACAGTGGCCATTGGGTAAGAAAGGAGCAGCCACTCTGGACCGAGATATGACGCAGGCTCAGATACAGTCGTGACAGGTTAAACTAATGAGTGCTGGTGGAAAAAAATAACGATGGAGAAACTTTCATGTTACAAACCATCCCACACTCGAGGATGAAGGAGATTATCATTCTTTCAGGCAATTCGATTGCACGATGCTAACAGCACCTTCTAGACAGGTTTAAGAGACCGGCCAAAAATCCTTTTTCTCGTCGTGCTCCACAGACTATCGCGCAATTTGGAGTGTTAAATCTGAGTTAGGTTAGTCTTACAATATCCAAAGTGTGGTATCAAAATCAGCTCGTCATTCAAGGCCACTTGGCGCAAGGTTCATCAATCTTGTAAATTAAAATAAAATATAAAATTCTTACAAGTCAATTAATATTCGTACTCAAAATTAATGTGTTAAATTAAACTATTTTTCCACAAATATAATTTTTTTTAGAAAACTAGAAGGTGTATGGTAGCAGATTTGCAATTTCTGTCTCTTGAATAAATGGGCGGAGCATAACGCGAAAAGTGGGGTGGTGGGGGAGGCTGAAACAGAGTAGTGGTGATAGCGTTGCAGCGACCTCCAGCGGCGAACTGATTATCTTCCCGACTCAGTGACGGATTTAACGGGCCCCTGCGCACAAGGCCCCTATCTTCCAAAAACAATTATAATTTTATTCAAATACTATATTCTTTTCTTTCCCATAATGGTCATACCACACGCGTGTAAATTAATTTCTACATTAATTCAATTAGGTATACAGGGTGTCCTAGAACATTCCCCACCCGAGCCTTTTTTCTCAAATCCGCCACTGCCTCGACTACAAGCGTGCTTTTAGGATATCTTCTCCAGGAAAAGTTTCTCAACGGAAACGTCAAGCTTTTCCACATGTCAGACGCTGAAGTAACTTATCCCGTCCATAATCACAAGATTACCCCTCGAATTCTTACCAACAGACATCTGCGTCTACGAACTGTTGCGAGGGAAGCTCACATAAACCCTGTACCAAACGCGAGGCGTTTCCAGGCCGATACTTTCTACATCCCTCCCCCATCCTCGAGGCTCGCCATATATTTAAGAATCACCCTGTACAGCAAGGAGTAACCACACCGCGAGTGCTGGGAAGAGGGACAGGGTTGGGGAGCGCTGGGATAACGGAAAGAACCGAGGAGAGAGAATGATAAAGACGCGGACAGAGCGAGGGGCAAGCCTGAAAGAAGAAGAAAAGACGATGAGCAGAGTTATGAGGGGGCGGATTGAGAGGGGGGAGCAGAAACAAAGATAGAGGACGCGGGGGGAGGTAGAGTCAGAGGCAGGAAGGAAGAATAAAAGGGAAAAAAGGAGGGAAGGAAGAAGCGGGCGGTGGGTGGGGGAGGGGGAAGTTAGGCGGTCCTCTCGTAGACGAGGAAAAAAGGAAAAGATTCATGAATAATGCAGGAGTGAAAGCCGGCTGAAACAATTGCTGGGCGTCGCCCTACTCCTGAAATTACATCATCAGATTTTCCGCGAAATTAAAACATTATATATTCCACGCTCGGTTCCCTGGGTACCGGCCACTCGTCTTCTTCCCTTGGACATTATGTTCCCGCGCGAACCCCCCCTCCTATGCCCGCGCGGCGAACGAAAATCGCCGATTACGCGTTCACGCGGCGAGACTGCAGAGCATTACCCACCAGTTCGTCTGAAATAAGCCTTTTAAAAAGGGTCAATCTTCTCCCGGGTCCAACCCCGCTGGATGCATCTACAGGGTGTAAGGAAAGCATGGTTTCTCACGGGCGAGTTCGAGATCTGTTAGGACGTACCGCGTGTTAACCTCGAAATTCAAAGGGTCTAGCTGGGTATAGGGAAAATAGCCCCAGGGCCAATTGTAGTATTTATGTATAGCAAATAATGCACTTTGCCTAAAATAACACTGAGAAAAATTTAGAGATCTCTAACCCCTCTCTTTAGAGTGATATGGGAATGACAACCCTAAATTTTACCATTTTTTTTCTCACCAACTACTTAAGATATTTGATTTTAGACAATTTGTTATCACTAATATGAAATGAAGAAGAATTGCCTTGGCAATATGGTAAAACCGTTTGATCGTAAGAGAGTGTTACAGGCTGGAAGTTACAGTTCTGGCCAATTGCGTCGCGCGGCGCTGCGATAGAGGGCGGAGCGTCACCCCCACTTCGCCCTCTGCTGAAATGATCCGCCCCCTGGCAATTCTGCACGAGCTAGTTGGTCGAAGCTTTGAGAGTCTTTTGCGAAGAATCTTTCACAAAGTCTTTTCTGAATTTCATAAGCTATGTTCAATGTATGTTAATTCATTTTCGTGCTACATTTTTCATATTTCGCCTGTCAAGTTTCGATATCAAGTGCAACGTATAAATCGAATCTGTTTATTCCCCTGTAGATAAATAACCCCGTGACTTTATATTCAATAGGCTACCAATAACGATGCTACATCGGACGGCGAATAAATTAATACCTCGGAATTTCAATTTCCACCGGTTCCGCTCGCGAAGTTCCCTTCTTTATCGCTTTTCCCGGAAAAATATCCCGCGACAGGTCAATAAAGGGGACGTCGATCGCTAATGAGTACATTTCCATTACTCGGGACAAAGAGCGAAGGAAACAAAATGGCATCGTTATTCGAAATTGCTGCCGCTTTAAGCAAGCCCGCATTCCCTCTACTTCCAATTAAAATTATCATACATAAGGGAGCTGAGAACGTTGCTTCCGAGCCTTTGCACCACGTTTTAACGTCCACTGAAATTCATCTGACTCCGGTTTCGCAAGCGGTGGGCCTGAACCGCCGTGTCCTTGAGACCCTTACGCGCGAGCTAATAGTTTCGTTGCAACGTTGCGACACCGCTTATCGGAACATCTCGGTGAAAACAAATTTCTCTGCCCCTACTCCTTCCCCTCCACGCCACGAATACAGAAGCGACAGGAAGAAAGACGCGGTCGAGAGCGCCGCGGACCAAGTACGGCGACTGATTTAATTAAAGGACAAGAAACTATAAAGATCTATCCACAAGTATCAGTGCCGTGCCAGTGCCTCAGGTCCCCTTCTATCGCTGCACTCAATTCCAAGATTTCTTCGCACACACACTAACGCCATTGAACCACCTCACCTCACGGAAATGATATGTCCGCGTGGACCTTAACCGGGCTGGATTTTTCAATAAAACATGAAAGCTAATGCGTACAACTGGGAAAACTATCTTCTACCGGGAGGTCCACCGGTCGGACAAAGACGCGCCACTGTTCCGCGGCCGACATCAATAAAATGCTAATGCCCACGATGTAATATTAAGCCGATATTGAATAAGTATTAAAAATGCAGGCACCGCGGCCCGACGGCGATTGAAATTCCTCGCCCGGCTAGCATCCCGACCTTTTGTAAAAATTATACGAGGGGGAAGCACCGAGAAACGGTCCCCGCCCCTCCCCCCTCTCCCCCGAATGTTCGCGGATTCTTCCGCGCCCGCTGAAAACACAATGGCGCGCTCTGCATTTTACGAATGTAAATACCCGCGGAAAGGATCCCCGCGGCGGGGTGGGGGAGTCGGGATTGAAACGGGGGATAATTAAAGGAGAGGAGAGGAAAGGAGAGGATTTAAGTGGTTTAATGTATTTAAAATTACGCGGAGAGTTTCCCGGCGGTATCGACAAAGGGGGCCGCGCATCAGAATCACTGCGAAATGTTAGAAAATATGATACGGCTTTTAAACCGTCATTAACGCGGAACGACGGGGAATTTCGTTGGAAACGCTCTAGCCTTGTCCGCCCCCCTCCCTCCCCCTCCAGCACGGGGGGGGGCGCGGGGGTGAAAAGCAATTAGAGAAGTCGATGAACGCCCCGAAAAACTGAAGTTTCCGGCATAACCGTGAAAGATGGTGAATTTCAGTGGCTGAAACGTTCTAACCAGGCGAATCGCTTCTAAAGGAATTTTAATCCGAGTATAATTGGATTTTAATTCGAACGTTCCCTATGGAAATTTTCGGAATAAACGGGGATTATTTACAAGCATAGTGATTCACAGTGTAATTTGCAATTAATTTCGCGCTTCCGATTGAAATCATCGCGCGGGTTCGACGAACGGGAGCTGTTATTAATAATCACGATGGAATTGTCAAGGTTCCAATTTTGAGTCGCCAAACTCAGTGTTAGCACGAAAGTGAATTAAATTCTGGGTTCTAGAGGTACTTGTACTTCTTCGGTCGGTAGCGAGTGTGCGGAGAACGCTCATAGGCGTTCGTGGAGCATGGTTGATAAATGGAACTGCGTGGTTTCCGCACGGCGAGTGTGAAGGTGCGGATTTCGCTGAAGGTAAGCTAGATGTAACGTGTCGCGTGCGACTGGTTCCACGCGAAAGAAAAAGATGCGAGGATGTCCCATGTTGCCCGTTGCCAAAAAATTGCCTCAGTGGAATCCCACTTTGGCGCGTGTTAACAGTAGTGGTAGAGAAAATTCGATAAGTAACTCTGGTTTCGTGTAAGTAAAGACAATGCGACGATAAATAGATAAATAGATAAAATGTGGTGTATTCTACGGAACAGAAGATTCCCAGAGAGGAATTATGACAATAAATGTACATATGTATATGTGCATAATGGTCGAGCAGCTAATTTGAATTTGCGAGTATAAATGCGCTCCCAGGAAAACGGCGTAATCGATACAGCTGGAATGACCGTATGCCCATCGACGAAAATAAGACCTTGACGCGGTGTATGGGAGAATTTGTGATCCGAGATGAAATCGTCTTTGGCGTCATACTTGAGACGACTGTGTGTGTTCACTTCACTCTACAGAGTGGGTCACCTAACTCTGCCACCTTGAATTACTTGTGAAAGAGTGTTTGGAATAAAAGTTGGAGGTTATCAAGGAGCAGTTTTTTCTCTGCCCCCGCAATTGGAAAGATTATTGAACGGTGTAATTTAATTTTACAAGTAATTCAAGGTGGTGGAGTTAAGTGACATCCTGTATAGCACAATTGCACGAGAAAAGAACCGCGTTCGATTAATAATTAGGGATAAATTGTATAGAAGAATTGGCATGGTTGAACGAGCCTGTACTTAACAAACGAAATGCGCTTAAGACCATAGCAGGGTAGGGCAGAAATAATGTACGGCGTAAGCTATTTAGCAGTGGGGGAACGCCACGCATGCGCGCGATGACGCCGCGACGTCGAACCAATCAACGCCCCGGGAAACGGTGGGAAACGAAACGACGCCAGCGCCAAGCCAAGTGAAGTGAGGCCAGAGCTAACCAGCGTCGACAACCGATTCCCTTGGCTAGTTGATTTGGCTTGACGGTGGCGCGGTTTCGTTTCCCACCTTGTCGTTGATTGCTCTGAATAGCTTACACCGTATGTTATTTCCGCCCTACCCTGGGCCATAGTAGTTTCAGTCTTAATCGTCATTTCGAAATAATTTCAAACATCGACTTCAAAGCCATTTCTTTTAAAATCGATATTTTTCCATTAACTTAATTAAATTTAGTTGCAGCGGCCGTTATTCAAGTTGCGCAAGTCCAATATTGGATTTGACATACTGGAGAAAGTGTTAATAAATCCACGTTTAACCTATACGATTCTTACTTCACAGTCTCAAGAAGACCTAACTAAATATTTATTTTCCTAACCTCCATCTATTTATTAGCGACACTTTAAAAAAGTCGAGGAGCAATTTAAGGTTAATGTAGCTATAGAAAGCTATTCTCATATTTGTTTTCCAGAGTACTCTGGAACGTAGAACCCAATTCTGTTGCTCCAATATTACACGCGGCTACTCCCCTATGAATGCAGAATTACGCGAAACCGCGAAACCTTTTCGGGCGTAATCTTCAAACAACAACAGGAAACGAGTGTATAGCCAAAATTGCGAGAGGGCTGTTAACCTAACGCAGCGTACCATAATCTCGTTAATGCCCGTCATATCGTATCTCTGCCCGCCGCCCGGTGTACACCGAAATCTGTGGGCGTGGAATTCCATGGAGGGCCAGGGAACGCACCGCCTTGAACGCAACCCATCGTACTTATGGGCTAGGATCTCGCGAACAGGCAAAGCATTACACGCGCACCGCGAGCTTACATGCGTATTAATTGGTATATTAGTACCTAGAAAGGATATAGCGCTTCCGATTCATAAAAGCTCCGGGAATCCCAAAGTTTACAACTTTGAGATTTCGAAGAGGTTTAGCATTTTTGGGGAGGTAATGCTTTCTGAGCTCTTGTTCCGTAATCTGAAAGCTGCGAACTTTGGGACTATTAGGGCTTATCAAGAAATGTTTTACGCTGTTACTAAGGAGTGGCCTGAGAGTTTTAACCGCTAGTGTAAGTATACGTACGAATACATATCGCGCGGCGGGTGGAAACGGCGTGAAGGTGTTTTCCTATACGCGTCTGGACGCAGCGCCAAGAAATTCAAAGTCGATTTTCTCGAAAATTAAGCGCGATATCAAAAAAAATGACTGGTTCTTTTCGACTTATAAAAAGTAAATAAGTCGAGAAAAAGGAATACAATTTTTTGATATTGCGCTTTATTTTCGAGAAAATCAACTTTGAATCTCTTGACGTTGCGTCCAGTCGCGTATAGAACCTACCTTAAGTGCGAAATATCGGGGGCTCACTGTGTATAAGTAGGGGATATCTTTCGAATAGTAATTAGAGACAACACTTGCCGGAGGATCGCGTCCGAAACTGAGAACTTCTCCTCGTTACTTGTGTAAACGAGCATTAGCGCTGGTTTCGCTCTTCTGCGTGCATGCGAGCGATATCTGGAAACGCAGTATGTAGATACGCTTATATAAGAAAGATGAGTCTATAAGTATAGAATCAAAGCAGTTTAATGATATACGGAGAGCGTCATGATTTGAAGCCTTAAGGCGGGATCTCCTACCTGCGACTGGTCGCTGCGACCGGCTGCGACCCCACTAGTGCAACGGAGAAATAAATGCATACTTCTCCTACCTGCGACTGGTCGCTGCGACCGGCTGCGACCCCACTAGTGCAACGGAGAAATAAATGCATACTTCTCCCTTGCACTAGTGGGGTCGCTGCCGGTCGCAGCGACCAGTCGCAGGTAGGAGATCCCGCCTTTAGGTATCCAGGGAAAATTCCTATGCATCCTGAATGAAAATTAAGTGTCTGGTAAATAAATGGTGAGCCTAGTTGGGATTGTATGTACCAATGCATAATTCTCAGGGATTCTTGCGTAAACGTATGTACTGAGTCAAAAAAGTGATCGATGTTTGTAGAGGACGGGTCTTCAGTTCTTCGTTACAACATATTTGAATGGTTGACCTCTCGAGTCACACACAAGGCAGGTATGAATAGAGATGGCGTGAGCGATGACGTTGCAAATTGGTAAATATGTTTCTCCGGGTTTTGAATCTTTCATTCTCGTATAGAGTGGGACGTATTAGATTAATAACGACCTTGCTTGGTCAATTCATTCCGTAGGTTTACGTAAAATTATCTAGTTGGAGATGTTATGTAATTGTTACCTAATTACTCTTTTTTATTTAAAACAGACGAATTATGTTTGAAAAAATAGCCGCAGGGTTGCGTGAACAATTCGTGTTTCTTTGTATAAGAATTCTTTTATTATAAATTACTACATCGATCGGAGGTCGCAGAACTTGAATGAGTCAGAAACGAGTTTCAGTTCAATGCTAATAGTCCGAAATCCTTGGAGGATTAGAAACCTGAAAAAAATCACGTATTTTTAATACTGTTCATTCTTAAACTGAATTATTAAATGAACAGATGATTCTCAGAAGTAGCAAATTTATGATCACGGCATTCATAGATCTTGGTGAATGAATCATCATAGACAATAAAATAAGTATTTTCGTTTGAAGTGAGGTAAATAATTAAATAAATCATTACCTTTTCTTGGAGAAATTCCAGTAGAATTCTCGTGCTCGGACACAGTCACCTAGAAAAAAAAGCAATATCGTTAATTTGTAGCTCTCAAGCTTCTCAATTAATATCGTTTGCAAGAATTAATCAGTTAGCAAATACTATGACTAATCATGGCATTCATAGATCTTGGTGGTTAAGGTTTCATCATGAAGGAATTATAAATACACAAATCAAACTAAATTGCATTTATACTCACTTTTTAATAACGTTCCTCCTCCAGTCCCTAATATGTGGATCTGCAAACCTGAAACGAATTTTCTTCATTAATAATCGTATTTTGTACATTCTAAAACTATTTCTTTTAAAGAAATCGCTTCAGTTAGCAAATACTATGACTAATCACGGCATTCATAGATCTTGGTGGGTAAGGTTTCATCATGAAGGACTTACAAATACATAAATCGAACTTAATTACATTTATACTCACTTTTTGTTAACATTCCTCCTTTACTATGTGGATCGCTAGTGGTGAACTATCGATGATCATTATCGAAAACTATCGATAATCATCCCTATCGATAAGCATCCCTATCGAAGACTATCGATTATTTTCGATAAGTTTATTTTCACTATCGATAGTTATCGGTATCGAAAATCATAGGTTTGTATCCGTGCAGTTCTGATCGCTTTGCTCGAACCTGAAACGATTTTTCCTCGTTAATAATCATGCTTTGTTCATTCTGAAACAATGTCTTTTAAAGAAATCGCTTCAGTTAGCAAATACTATGACTAATCACGGCATTCATAGATCTTGGTGGTAAAGGTTTCATCATAAAATGTCAGAAGCTAATGAAAATATTATTTAGAAACCGTGCTCACCCTTTGTAAAAAGAAGAAATACGCTGGTGTATTCAAATGCATGCTCCAACCTGAAAGAATTTTAACGTTTAATACTGTCTTAGCTCTATTTCCCTCTAAATAATAACGTTACATTGTGTATCAGATAGCAAATACAAAATCTAATCATGGCATTCATAGATCTTGGTGGTTGAAAGTATCATCACGTGTAGATACAGTGTGTTGCACTACAGGTGGTCAATACTCCAACGAATGATTCTGCAGGCCAAAATAAGGCGAAAATATAGAATACGAGATTGACTTTGAATTTCAGATAAATGCCGTGCACCGAACTAGTGTTCGATGCCTAAAGGGCTCGCGGAGGTAAGCAGAACATCCTACGGACGGTTTGGCGCGTTCCTACGAAAACTGTACTGGTGCACTCGTATTTAGCTGAAATTCAAAGTCAATTTTCTTAAAAACAAAAAGCCATATTAAAAAACTATATTCTATATTTTCGTCTTATTTTGGGCTGTAGAATCATCCCCTAGAGCAGGGTTGACTGACTGGTGGCTCGCGAGCCACCAGGGGCTCCTACGCCTTGCTGCTACGCTGAACGGCCCCCCTTCATACCTACCAGACTCTGACGATCGCAGTGGATTCTTCCTTCTTTCCTTCTCTTTCCGACTGCGATCGTCAGAGTCTGGTAGATACGGAGGAGGCCGTTCAGCGTGGCAGCAAGGCGGAGGTGCCCCCGATGGCCCGCGAGCCACCAGTTAGTCAACCCTAGAGTATTGACCACCTGTAATGAAACACTGCATAAGTAACTTATACAAGGCAAATTCCACTAGCACCCAAATCGCCCGCGATGTGATGAAAATCACGGGTGTTGCGGGCGATTTGGGCGTAACTGGAACGCACCCACAATCGACATATATTATTTAATGTGATTTACCTGCAAGAAAGGGGAACTCCGCGTGGCATTCATTAAGTCTGCAACTAAAAATTAAAAAGTTATCTGAGTGTATTGTTAAACAGAAACAACGATGTATAGAATAACTCACCTGTGTACACGTATATATCTATACATTATAATTTGGAACTGTGAAAATAACTACACCGGACACATCTACAAAGCAGATTCGTTACAGCTTACACCTTCTATATCGATAATAACAAACATGATTAAAACAACCTAAAGGAGCCTGAACAAATCTTCTTTGCAGTACATGTCACTCTCGCAAGCTTACATTAAACCATACGTTTATTAATGTACACGAATTAATCAGCCTTCTTAGCCGTATGTGTCTTTTTAGCAGGTAAAGGCTTTTGGGAACGGAGTACAGCACTGGCGCGACGCAGGGCAGCCTGGAAACAATACATTTCGTATTAACAAATTTCAAAACCTTACCGCAAGCAAACCACGCTCTTATGCCTAACTCAATGTACCTTGGTCAGGTCCACGCGGTACTTGTTCTTCGTAAGCAATCGCTTCAGTTTGTACAGAGAACGACGAGCTCCAGCTTTCATCGTGCATCGGACAGTCGCTTTCGCAGGCTTCTGCGCGGACTTCGCTTTTTTGTAAACGACCGTGAATCCTTTTTTGTCCGCGGTGTCGACAACGCCCACGCTCTTCTTGTGAATTAAACCAGAGTAACGGTAGCTACTGAGGTTGGTCAGATTGTTGGGCTCCTAAGATTATTTGCAAGACGCGTGAAGATATAAGATAGTACTGGGTCTACTGTGCGTCGCCCAGACGTTGGCCTGCGGAATGGACCAAGGGCAAGAGGGTTGCTTCGCTCGCGTCGACTAGCATCGCCTGTGTCCCGTTCGCTCTGTTCATATTCGCCGATGTTATAATACGTTGTAATAGCGACGGTACATTGTACCTTATTTCTACGATTGTGTTAGAGAACGTGTGCCTACGAGGATATACCAATCAGACCCTAGTCCTGGCGATAACGTCTTAGCGAGGCACAGTATTAACTTTGAATAATACATGAAAGATCTGCGCAGACTGTTAACTGTGGTACGAACCGTGGAGAACGGCTTGTTAATGTTGCGTTTCTTGAGAAGAAAGGCATTGTTGTTGCGAATGATCATCCAGTTCAAATGGGACATCTTGAATGGCCTGAAACGATTATATATTCACATACTCCTTTGTATATTCTAAAAATATTCTATGAGCAGCCTTGTGCTAATTTTATTTGAAATTAAAGTAACATATTTCGGTCCGTTATTCGAAAATATAGAAAGTATCGATTTATTTGAAATTATAGCAATTTCAGATAAGTAACTATTTGGTTATTTTTTATTTCAAATATCGTGAAAGAGATAATCCTCAAGATAATACAACTAAAAGATTTTGTTGTAAGAAATTGTTACGACAGTTTGCTTTGAGCGAAGCTCTCTCCTCGAAATATTCGTGAGTAAGAGATTTTTGTTCGGGACAATCTAAGACAGTTGCGAAAGAAAATAATCGCTCTACTGGTGCGGGAGGTGGAAGGAACCTGTTATTTGAAATAATTTCAAATAATATTTCAAATAATGTGATTTCAAAAGTGCCCAGGTCTGTCTGCGAGTATGCAAGTTTGGCAATTGGAAAACTAATCTACAAACTGTTTTATCGAAATACTACATTTTCTACTGAAATTACTAAACCTCCTCATCGATTTTAATTTACTAATTTATTAGTCAATACGATTAAAAGACACAATAAAGGAAGATCACAACATACGAACATATAAAACGTTAAAAACAGACTTACCACGTGCACTATCAAGGGACGAAGTAAGAAAGGAGCGTTCAAGATGGCTGACAAAGTGTAGCCAACCACGTATCGCAGAAAATGTCTCTAGGAAATGCATGGTAACAAAATTTGTTAAGTTACCGACACTTTACCCGCCAAACTTCAAATAATACAATTTAGCGAGCGAGTTAAAAACAATTCTCTTCTTATCATATAGCGAATTAGTAATAACTCATATGTGAGTTGACATATTGAATTAATTTTGAAATTGTCTCGACTCTTTGAAATTAAAATATTTGACGATATTTCGCGGAAGGGCCAGAAAAGAAGCTTGTTAGCTTATTATGCAAAATTATGCTTTCTCTCTTTCGTAGCCGTCTCGCTCGCTCTCGGATTCTCTCACTCTCGCCCGATGCATTCCAAGAAGTGGTGAGGATAGCGACGAACGCTTAACGCATAGTTAAGATGAGCCCATAACGAGAGTTTACTGTATTTACAAAATTTACACGTTGCTCCTATCGAATCCATTCTTTTCATGGTACAAACTGTCCAAAATCTACAGTGTTTTCATTTTAACAGTACTCGTTCATGTATCGTCAAAAGGTAATTCGCTAAACATAGAAGTCATTTCATTCGTATCGTACTCCTCCTTTTCCCGATCAATCTCAATAGATGCATTACGGAAATCCTGCGGAATGTAAATTGCAGTGCGATCTTGATACAGAGGATCATCCTCGGGCAACGTTTGCAAACTCGCCCACCTTACCGCAACCTGTTTGAACACATTCTTCCTGAATATCATACAATGTACGTGCCGCAGTTTCTCATACTTTATCCTCATAAATCCTACTGTGCTCAACACATGTCTCCACGACTTCACGAGCTTAGCGTTCGCGTTGACGTGCTTAGAGTCGGGGGTTACAATCAGCAGTACGCCACGAGGCTGTAACAGATCGTACGCCTTCCTGCAGCAAGCGTATCTCTGTTTCGGGCATGGCAGATACTCCAAGAACAGAGAGAACACAACTACATCGAACGAGCTTGTCGGTAGCTGCAAGATTTCTTGCTTATCCTCGGAAAGTATCTTCTCTGCTCCGACATGCACGTTTAAGAAATCGCAACGCGCAACTTTCTCAGGAATTCCATTTAAATCTATCGCGGTAACATTGAACATGCTCATAGCCCCGAATGGACTGTAACAGCTTCCAACATCCAGTAACCTTATTTTCTGTGCCGATCCTTGGTGAATGGGACCGAAAGGTATCGACGTTGCCTCACTCTCGGTATTCGAATTTACGGAACATTCAGTTCCTGCGGAATCTTCGTCCATTCTCGTTTTGATATTCTCTTCCCTCTCGTCGTATTTTCGAATTCCGCCACGCAGAAAGTACTCTTCGCATTGAGACTTGATCCACTCCACTCTGCACAGAGTCGCATTTTCTGCGTTCAAGTTATTCCCCCTCCAATACGTAGTCGCCAATCTTTCCATAGAAACGGCATATTTCTGCAACACGAATAAGTAGGATTGATACACTGCTAAAGCCTTTGAAGCTACTCAATTTCTACCCGTAATTCTTATTCAAAGTCAATCCGGCAGAATTGCTAGCTTGAAAGCCAGAAATTCGCATAGCACGAAGCACGGTACGTGAATGGGTACTTTTAAGACACCCCGTGTATTCTACTCTCCGCAAAAAATATGAATTCAAGAATCCGCGGAATCGTCACAATGACCGAAGCCATTTTCAGGTAAGTATGACAAGCAGGAAAGAAGCGAAAGGGACGACGCGGGATCGCTAAGTAGAATGGGACGAAGAATGGAGCCGAAGCTCAACCCGTAGGCGAATCGAACCTGCAAAACGTCCTTGCGGGATACGTGACGTTTCCACGCAATCTCGGGGCCGTAATTCCTCGCTTCTTCTCGCAACGTGGCATGAGTGGTTTTCACGATACCCGCTAAATATTTATGTTCCTCTGTCGCCATTTGAGAACGTGAATCGACATCGCCGGACACCGCTCGAGTAGATCGCAGTGGAGATTGGCAGCGGGCCGCTCTCTTTCCGCACCTTTTGCCGGGGCAAGCGGGGATATGCCGTGCCTCCTCGCCGCTTTAACCTAACGCCCGTCGTTTGACGTTTCGAGAAATTCTGGTCTCTAACCCCCCCATGACCAAAATAATGGCGGGTTCTGCGCTACGACGATTAATGGCAGAGTACAAACGTGAGAATTAGATTTTAGTAGCCATGCACCTAGAAGCCTCGCATCAGAATCTCTCGCTTCCTTTCTTCCGCCACCCGCTCGATCTCGCACGATAATGTAACACAGCCCGCGTAACTTGCAGAGTTAACCTTAAACCCACCCGAAGGCATTATCGCTGGCCCGATAAACGAGGAGAACTTCTTCGAATGGGAGGCTTTAATCACGTAAGTCTGCAAACTTTCGCCACCCCTGCGAATATCGACACTTTTCTCTTGGGTGCGCAGTTCTATCTTGCGCTGCGGGTTACAGCTACGTAGAGGCATTTCAAACAGACTGTACGTCGGTTATCCACTCAACTCAGAAAGAAGGAATTGGATTTCGAATGTACCGACTCCTCCCTCAAGGTTTCGCGTCTTTCCTCCGAGTCTGACGACAAATCTCGAGGCGATCGTTTGAAAATGGCCACGCAAGGCTTCTGTTCTCCAGTGCGAGGGTTCTGAGTTAAGTGGATGACCCTGTATAGTAGCGTTCATTACTTGCTGAGGATCGTTGATGTTCGTTCGCAGAGGGCCGGAAGGTACGTGCTTCGAAGGCGGCGTGTTCCCAGCTAAATTGATATTCCCACCGGACTATCCGTTAAGTCCGCCGAAGATGCAGTTCACCTGCGAGATGTTTCATCCTAACAGTAAGATATTCTGGATCCGGCGTTGCGGGAGTCGACGCCATGCTGGTTATTTAGTAATTTGTTTTTTTTTCAGTTTATACGGACGGAAGAGTGTGCATAAGCATATTACACGCGCCTGGCGACGATCCGATGGGCTACGAGAGCAGCGCGGAGAGATGGAGCCCGGTTCAAAGCGTAGAGAAAATATTGCTAAGCGTGGTGAGTATGTTAGCGGAGCCGAATGACGAAAGCGGGGCGAACGTCGACGCTGCTAAGATGTGGAGGGAGGATCGCTCGGAGTTCGAGAGAATCGCTCAGAAACTAGTTAGAAAGACACTTGGTATCCCACCTTAAATTAAGAAATGTTGACCGCAGATTTGTAATTATGATGTCGTATGGTTCAGTGGAAAATACATGTTGCGTTTGACGTAATAAAATTTTATTTAAATTCAATACCATGCGCTTGTGAGTTGAATATTCCACGCTCGTGCACGAACGTGTCGCATCGAAAGGCACAGAGTAGCTGGGTGTGTTAATCTCAAAAAATGTATTTTATTTTCAACATTGCAGTACAAACATGAGTAATCAAATACATATGCATTTGTTTACGCTTAGAGTATTCCTCACTGTGGTGAACTCGTCGGAAACAGAAGCCTCTTGTGCTCGCGAGCATAAAGCGATTTAAATTGGAATTACGGAGACTCTCCTATTGAACCCTTTCCTTTCGTAGGACCATTTCGTTCTACCTGGGAATATTGTGTTTGCGAAGAATCGCGTTACTTTCGAGCAGTGAGAAATGAAACTGGAGTAACGGTTTAGATGAGCGTGTTATAAATGTTTCTAGGATATGACGAAGTATACGCATTCGAGAGTCGAGACGAAATGAACTTCGGTGTTACAGATCGTGCGAAGCTGGATTATAAAGGAAACAGATTTCATGAATACGGAATGTAACGTTCGCTATTCTGAGAATAAATCGTGCCTGTATTTCTTACTCAGGTTTCATTTTCGTGGTAATATTGTACAGCTGTACTGGTTAAACTTTTAATGAGAACATCGTCCACACCCCTGTTACGGATATTTAAAAGCATGTCCTATATTACTTTATTAAGTATTTATAAAATTAAAGGTTTTTATTATAGGTTTCTGATTATCATGCACCCCTCGCTCTAATGACCATCGAACTTGGTGATAAACTATATTAGACTACGATTAAATAAATCATAGGGCTACGCGGGTAAACGATGTTTCGGGCTCGCACCGGGAATTTTTTTTCGGGTTCGGGTTGAGATCCCGAAAGTTTGTCGACACATAAAGATCTTCGGGGACCCGATTTTCGATTCAAAATATAATTTTTCTGTCTGGTTTTGTACTTGATACTTTTAAGTTGATTTTGCAGCGTAATCAGATGTTAAGTACAAAACTAGGCGGAAAAATTACGTTCTGAATCGATCTTCGGATCCCAAAATAACGGGTATCCGAATATATTTGTGTTAGCAAACTTCGGGACTCCAATTCGACCCAGGTACCCATAATTTCGTGTGCCCGCATACCTCTAACAAATTATGAAACACGAGAGTGTCATTAGAGACAATTATTGGCCACCGTTAAAATGAAAGTATCAGTAACAAAAGCTCGCGTATGTTTAGAATAAAATTCTCTTATAATCTAATGAAATTACGTCTGGATCGTGTTTTCGAAAAAGATAAGAAATAAGTGCGAGTGTTCTGAAGTAAATTGATATTTATTAGTAAACAATACTGAAGTCCAACTTAAAATGCAATGTTTATGACTAGCACTTGTCAATTATATATAACAAACAATAATAAAGGTCTATGTACCAATGTATTATAGACAAAGTACCATACTGCATGTATCTCGGAGACATATTCTTTAGATGTTTATTATAAAGCAACGAAATAAGGGTCTAACATTATGCATCGTACGTTCGAGTCGAAAAGAGAGTACAGGCCACTATCGTACTTTGAATATAAGCCTAAACTTTGGTATACAATAAATAAATTATTACTCTATGCCAAGCGCATCTTTCGCGAGACACCAATTGCAATAACGTTCCAATGAATCATTCGATTGGACTGTACATTTTCCCGATCACATTCAAAGGTGCTCTATTTAGAAGAATACTCACTTTTTTTAAAAAAAAATTGTATACCCCCGATCATTGCTAGACTTTTTTCCTCTTCATAGAAAATGTACAGTTTAATTACGAGCTTTAATGCATTAACAATAATATCACATTTCAGTAGAAGAAGTGCGCATTGAATTCAATGCATTCGGTATGCCTCCGCTCGGAAAGCATTATAAAAGTACAAAACTATTCGATGGCGCACTTCCCTGTACATAATTGCGCAAAAGAAACATTCGCTTTTAGAAACACGTTTGGCTTTTTTTCTAAAGATACTTGGCATAGAATCTTCGTGTTTTGCGTTTTTTTTCTTGTTTTTTCCCTTTCGTTAAAGTTAACATTAATAATAGTAAAATATAATTAAACAAAGCAACGATGCTTCTCGGTAATGCTAATTCTCTCGCAAGAATACGTATGTGCAACTTATATATAATGTAAAATACATTTGTTATAAAATGGTACTAATCCTGCTTTATATACCCCCCTTTTGCGGCTGAGGTATCATGGTGCCTTTAACCATTAATTATACGCACATGCTTCACATATGTTTAGATTCATCCTTAGCCTTTCCAGACAATCCGGTAATAGTAATTGGTATTGCAAAACCTACCACGTGAGTATTGAGTATAAAATTTGTTCCGTGTAGTACCGCGAGCTTTCACAAAAAGTGCGAACGAAAGATCTCTGAGCAATGTGTGTGTGTGTGTGTGTACGTGGCCCTCGCTGTTCCATGATTCACGAAGCTGCGCAGGATAAGCAACTGAAGCGTGTCGTTAAATCGGAAAATATGTTAATCAACGCGTCTAATGTAACAGTCGGTACATATTTCGTATAAAAACTTTCCTCTTTGAAAAATCTATCCTTATATCGGCGCCCCTTAGCGAGCCCCGTTATAACATTAAAGAATACAAATTTATCAAAGTAATGTCTCTATTTCTGAAGATGAGATCGCACGCTTCTTCAGGAATGGGACAGAAATAAAAATATATATCGTTACGGTGTCACTAAATTTTATCCAAAGCTCCTCTCTACGTTTTCCCACTTGGTTACCCGAAATCGCAATCGTCTCGAAAACCTTTCGATCCAATTAATATTAGTGTCTTAGACGTTAAGTTACAAGCTAGAATTTATATTGGTGATCGCAAATGAAACACAAAACGCGAGAATTCAAGTCCCCTTTCGGGGGATCTTATCTATATAGATACAGTAGAACTAATTACATAAAATTAGTTATAATACAACTAAATTCGATTAAGTGCATTGCACGACGTTATTACGTTAAATTTATCTGAGCACAAGAATAAACAGTGATTTCGATTACCTTGATTCAACTGCATAATTTAAGGAATCAGAATCCCATGATTTATAATTTTTATATAGCACCAGTCGCTAACCAGTTTCAACAAAGGAGTTCCTTTACCTCGCCCAGGTAAACGCTATTCAACCTTACTTTAGAATTGGCTATTAAGAACGAAACGAGTGCGGTACGTTTAAGAGAATTGCACGTTACAATATCGATTGCTCCTCGTAGATCGAAAGAAACAAACGAAATCACAAAATATACAGTACACCAGGAATTCGTAACCCCTTGGCAGTTTAGTGTTACTCTATGAAATTAAGTTATATATATATATATATATACATGTACACAAAAACGTCTACCATTACGAAGCGATGTAAATTGTAAAGTAACGAAACCGAGCTTTACTCGCAGATTAATTTCGAAAGGAAATCCCCCGCGACAATTCATACGAAAACGCGATTGATGCTCGAACGAAGATGCTTTTACAGTATTATGATTCCATTAGTTCGTTGAATATTCCCTCTAAGTTAATCAGTCTGTGGCAGCTATATCTAAACTTAAAAATGCGATACAACAACTCGTTAAACTGATTAATCGTTTAAAACTTCCTACAGTTGACAGACACAATAACTGATTTTTATATATGCCAGAATATACCTTAAATGTAACGTTAGCCTACGTTGCCGTTTTTTCCCCATAATTGCTTGTAGGTGCATCATGTTCAGAAATGATTCATTGACTTGGAACGTCCGATGTAAGATATAGATTGACTATATTTATATCCTTCTTTAGCTATATTAAAACGCGTACGCAGAGTCTTATAGCGATCAATGAAATGTGTAATTGAATACCCTCCGGCGAAAAGATGATTCGTCATTAATCGGAAACCGAACGATGGCGAAAGTACTAACGAATTCAACGTCCGATTGAAAATAGCGGCGTGAAGTGTATGGCACCCAAAGAGCAGTTGAGATAGTCGCGCTATTTGGCGTAGCGAATCGAATCGAAGAAATTAATAATAATTAATTAATTGTTTATAAGCTTTTCCCTTCGCTTCGCCGCGCTCCGCCAAAATGCGCGACGGGCTTTATTCGATGACCGGCTTCGCATCATTGTACTGCGTCGCGTAACATCGATTCAAACTAACAAACAGGAACTTAAGGTTAAACGTAACGCGTAGAATAATTCTACGTTAAAAATATCATATGTCCGAGAATCGAACAGCAATTTATCTGCGCAGTTTTGCAATGGATTATGCGAACTCCGATTGAAAATGAATGTCACTTTTCGTCGTGTATATTTTTCAGTACTTTTACGCAAGTAGCTACGTCGTTTATAATCCTACATACGAGCTGCGTGGAACGGATTACCCTTCTTTTCGATAAGACGTCGAATATTACGGTTAGAATTGAACGTGTAACGCATGCAAAAGTCGGTTAGTCTGTATATCCCATTACGACGCTGTTTAACAGAATCATACGAAACGAAACCGCGCGAAATCTTATATGTTAAATCATATCTAATACGATACTAAACATTTGGCAAGTATATTACAAAGACGAGAGAACGAAAGGTTGTGTGTTTGTACCTCACGATAGGCCTTGCGGTGTGAAACAAATCTTCTCTAATTCACCAGTCGAAGAACTAACGGGGGACTCGGCTCTGTCGTCCTGCTCGGCTAACTGCTCGCTGTAGTAATGCGGTGTGCTCAGGTAATCGATGAGCCGTCGCGGCAGAGGTAGAGTTGGAATCAGATCCCTGCGCACCATTTTCAAAATAACGAACCTGCACGTGTGCTGCAGGCTTTGAACCTGCTTGAATCGCGACACCGGATGGAGAAGCTGCACGCGCATCGGGCCCAGAACTGGCCGTCGATGAAGAAAGAACAGATACCGCCCGCTGCGCGAATGTTCCACCGCGTTCTCGATGAAATCGACAATCGTGTGGGACTTGAACTTCGTGCAACTCCCAAAGCTGAAATTACCTATATCCGCGGCAGACAAAATCCATATTAAAACCTGCAAGCCTTACGAAAGCCGTCGCGCATTTCAGCGAATCGAAGAGATTCATAATAATTCATTGATTTTCGCTTCGCCAAAATCAGCGACGGCCTTCAACATCCCTCTCGGTTGAAACGCAACGCTTACCCTGATCGTGTTCTATTCTCACGTGTCGTACGCAACTGTTAAGTCTAAACGATAAGGAGAAAATGTAATGGTCGTCGCTGCTGTCTCGCACGATGAATGAACCGTCCGGTTCGTTGGACAGTATCTTCTCTGCAGCTTCGCCGGATATTGGGCCCCAATACCATCCGTACTGTTTCAAAGAGAGTTGATTAATAGCGAAGCGTCTAAACCCGGATAAGCATTGCACGCTCGTACATACATCTTTCACTTTCTCGATACTAGCAGCGAAGTCCATGCTAGTATCCTCTGCTGGCTCGTCCTCGACTTTCGGCGCAGCTGCGGGCAGCTGTTGAACAGAAGTGGGGCTCTCGCATTTAGACACCATCGCTGTAAGCGCGTCCTCCGCTTGCTCCACCCCCACGTGCCCGTTACTCTTGGGCAACGGCGGCAACGCGCGCTTAAAAAAGGGTAGCTTTTGTACAGAGGAATCTACCTCCGAGGTAGTAGTATTATTATTATTAGCGTGTTGGTCAGAATCCACACCCTCCTCCTCCTCTACAATTTCACCCTGTACAATGCTGTTTCTCTTCTCGACAAAGTGGTCCGGCGAGCCCAGGCGCCTGAATCTGAAGATATTGCAGAGCGTTTGCTTGAGATTCAGCGAGAAGTTCCGCTGGCTCTTCTTCATCTTCTCCCTCTCGGAGTCCACCTTCTCCTTGTGCGGCTCCTCTTTCGCCTTTTTGTGTTTAATGCTAACGAACGTATTCTTTTTATGCTTCTTAACATTACCGTTATTATTATTATTGTTGTTGTTATTATTATTATTGTTATTGTGAATCAGTCCATTGCTATTTTTGTTAGAGATTGGGATATCCGTGGACGAGTCCGTGTGCGGATTGCTGTACCTATTGTTATTATTTACACTGATGCCCTTCGGCATCGCAAGGTTTATAGGCGTGTGACTAATCGGTGCCTTGTTATCGCGTTTCAGTTTATTTTCACTAGAATCACTGGAGCTCGAGTACAGCGTTTGTAAATATTGGCGCACCTCGTGCAGGGTCATGTGAATTGGTTCACCGATATTATGCATGTGGCCATTGGACGTTCTCGATCCGTGCCGGCCGGACGTTCCTGGAACGCTGTGACGCTTCCCGTTCCCGGACTCGTTGCAGCACACATCGGACAGCAGTCTCTGGGACTTAATGACGTGGGTGATGGCGCGAGGTTTCCCGCAGTAATGCCTCGCCTGCTGAATGTGCGCCTCCAATTCGCTCTGAGAACTGGCCGACACGTTTCTTCTTCTCTTGCGATGGTGCCTGTGACGCTTGGGCCTCTGCGGCGTTCTAAGGTCGTGCAAAGGCCTCACCACGTCTATCGGCACTGTGTAAATGTCCGAGTCGAACGGCACGTTGTACATGTCACTGATCTCACTGGTGGTCAGAACGTCGTGCGACATCGCAGAAGTTATGAAACTGCTGTCGTCCACCTTGTGACTCAGGCCCGTGGTGTTGATCGAGTTGTGAGAGCTGGACAGGCGAGAGGAGGCTAGAGAGCATCGCGAGTTAGGACGATTCAGCGTGTTGTACGGCGTGATCAGCGTGGTGGCCCCCTGACACGACGACGGAGTCAGCAGGTCCGTCGCCCAGAACCGCTTCGGATTGTGCACGCTGCGAGTTATCACCGGTACGTTGCTCGTCGCTGGCGCTATTCTCCCTTCCGGCCACGATATCCTGCAGGATATTATCAACGCCTCCTCGATCACCGACTGCACCACGCTCTCCGCGTAATCGTCCAGCAACGGCGGAACTTTCTGTCTCATTAATCGTGCATAGCTAAGGATCGGCGCGGACGAAGATTCTGAATTAGGAGGAGAGGGACTGTCTTGAAATTCCGGCGGAGGTTTAATCGCTACGTCGACCACTTCCACTTCCAGCTTCCCATCGGCGTCCGGCCAACCTGGTCCTTTCTTTAACGTATTGAAATTCTCCCCGCACATACCGTCCGAATAGTCGAAAGAGTCTTGCGATAAAGATTTGCTCTCTATATCGCTTTCTTGCATCTGAAAGGAACAGAGGGATTCGCCCGAGTCAGAGTACGTCGCCGAGATCCCATCCGGAACGCTAATAACGTGTTAAGGCGAGTTATACCTCGATCGCGAGATGCGCTCGTACGGAGTCACTGGAAATGGACCCTCCGATTCCACTGCTACCGAGATCACTAAGGGGTCCGGTGGCGCTTAACGAACATGACGGTGGAGAGTCCATCTCAACGCTCGTGATTCAAATGTCCGCTAAAAGGTTTATAACAGCCAAAACTTTTGGAAGTTCCACATTATCCCCTACAACGCCACGACAAAGTTTCTCCGTTAGACAATCCGCTCGGCTGGCGATCTACGCCTGTCCTTCCGTCGCTCAAAGTCTCTTACCTGGAAATAGCAATTACGAGCGACACGCAAGTGTCTCGTGATCTTCATGTTTGCATTCGTGCTTGTACCTTTCGCACGGTCCATTATGACTGAGGAACTGCAAGCATATTCAAAGAACGCTTGCGTCAGATTAATGCGAAAATTTAAATCGACTACAAGCACATCCTCGGTGACTACCAAACTCGGAAAATGATCGTCCGAAGAGTCAGCTTAGACGAGCATCGAGGAAACTTTATTTTCGATAAAGAGTATTGCGTTTAACGAATGCTGAATAATTTAACCTCCGACGGGGAGCCGTGCAACGTTACTTTCGCGATTGACTACGCCAATGAACGCGAGACGGGACAGATACGGAGAGAGAAGGATATTCTTGCGAAAAGTATTTGGCATTGTTAAAGGATACGCGACACGGCAAGGCGACAAGTCTCGGGGCCGTTTCACGGAATACTCTCGACCAATGCTGGCGGGGTACGGACAGAGGTGAAGACGTCCCGCGGCGTGATTCATCTCGCAGCTATCTACGGTGCGAAATGTACGAGATATCCTGATCGGAGCGCACGCCGTTGGACGGGCACTTTATCATATCCCGGCGAGGTTGATGTTTGCGCCGTAGGTAGTAGGCGGGCTACGGTTTGACGTTTCCTACGCGGAGAAATCCGATTTACGTGCCCGTGCTAGGTTACTAGCGGCGCGAACGCGCTCGCACAACTCGCGCCGACGACGGGCCGCGTGAAAAAACCGTTCATCGTTGTCACATAACGTATGCGCGACCAGACAAATCGATATTTAAAAGACAGAACGCGAATCCTTCACGTTACGGCTTACTCCATGTCGGTTCCGTTCCCACATTCCGGCTGTCATGCCCGCGGAAGAGTTCCCATTCGAGTACTTTCCGGGGCCGACGATACATTTCACAAAAGGAGAAACTGCGGGCCACCAATGTGCTTGCACAATTCGAAACGGCGTTACGTGCCCCCTCGGTACCCCCGTTTACGGATCCGCGAGGACGGACGATGAAATTCCGCGCTGTTGCAATGGAAAGTAGAAATTCGGAATGCAAATTCGCGGATGATGAGAGCTTACGAGTTCTGGGATCTGCGGGATTGGAGGAAAATTTGAAATGGGTGCAGTTTCAGGGCACTGCTTTTGATAATGAATACTTAAGTTTGTTTAATATTTAACGTGGCTTGTTTTTGAAACGTTTATTTGATATATGTTATTGTCGCGTTGGAAATGGGGTGGTTTTAATGGAATTTTAAAAGGAAGAACGATTGGGAATTGAAGTGGAGGAATCTTTTGAAGTCTCAGAACCTCGGCACTGGGGATGTATTGAAGTATATTGTTTCAGCTTCTGTGTTTATATTCGTTTTTATTAGTTTAAATGACTTTCAAATTTCAAATCCTATCATTCCATTTCCCTCTTATGACGATTGTTCTGGAGGTCACCACTAGAGGGCTACGAACAGCACTTAATTCTCGCTAGTCTTTGATCACGATCTAATCCTTTGAATTCAAATATAAATGTGAACTAACGAATTCTAGGGAATTTTTTAGATATTGCAAGTATTGCTATATTGCTAATGGCGCTTTCGGGCAACCGCCCTGAGGCGCACTGAGTACGAATTTTAGCCTGTTTTAGCCAATCGCAAGCGAAAAAGTTCGCACTCAGTGCGCCCTAGGGGGGTTGCCCGAAAGCGCCATAAGAAGTTCGATCTGCCGTTTCTACAAAGTCCGAATGAGACCCATTTCTTCAAAACATCATAATTCTTGACTGAGAACACTTTTATTAAAATTCGATACACGTTTTAAAAGTAGAATATGTATTCACACATAGTTCTGTATTTGTTGTCATTGTAGCAAAATTATAGATTGACATCTGTAACGCTTGATATGCGTTACTCGAATGACCCCAATGTAGCGCGCGAGTACGTATTTCAAAGCATACGTAAAGAGACAAATACGCATGCGCGACTAACTATGCAGTCTATGCACTCAATGCTGCTCAATGCGCGAAACGGTAGGCACCCATAAACACGGTGTTCCATGACGCTTCGAGGAGCACGGACGCTTCTTTCTCCATAGTTGCGAATTCCAATTATATTATTTATGTATGCATATCTTCCACAAACATGATTACGCAAATGTGAACCATTTCCGGCACCACCTACGTGTGAGTGAGAAATTGCCAGCTTAGTTGCCAGATATACACATCCAGGATGCCGTATGTATGCATGTCAGCATTAGTGAAGGTGACATATCTGGCAGCCAAGTAAAGCCTCGGGAGATTAATATCGAAAGGAGGTTGAGAACGCCGGGTTAAATGAAACAAGAGAATATGATCTACAAATTGTGACGTGGTGCACGTTCCCGAGATTGGCAGAACGTTTAAATACAATGTAACCTGGATTTGATTAAAGTAACGGGGAGGATGCGAGGATTTTGTGGAAACGAGCCTTGGAAGCCAGCCAAGTTGAATGTACTCGTCGCGTTCCTTCGAATTTCTGTATTCTGTTGATATGTAAGTGTCATTGAAATGGGAAATAAATAAAGTATTAATCGGAATTTATTGTTTATTCAATTCGTGAATGTGTAAAATAAAAGGAGAAACTCGAAATAACAATTTTGATTATTCCATGTAACGCGTGGCAGATAATTAAGTAGATATATAAATAATTATAGCAGTATGTTGCTCCAACTGTTCGCCGATTTTTTAAGCCTCGTAACAATAGGCTTGTGCTTCGTATTAAAAATTCCGCAAATTTTGAATTTGCTTTCTGCTAAGTCGGCAGATCAAATATCGATGCTGGGCCTTTTATTGGAATTAACAAGGTGAGTTCAACTTATGTCGTACATGTGATAAATTATTATAAAAGTTAATTATTATTTACGATCCTTGCAGCTACACAGTGATGACTAGTTACAATTACACAAATGGTTATTCAGTGCTGTCCTATTTGGAGTACCCTGTTATTCTTTTGCAGGAATACATATTAATCTTTCTTGTCCTGAAGTACTTAAAGAAAATCAATACATTTTCGGTGTTAGCCGCAGTATTCTACTTTGCCATAAGCACTTGTTTCGCACTGCAGATTATCCCAAAGGTCGTGCTCACCTTTTTGGCGGTTAGTTGATCACTGGTGAGCGATAAAAGCGCCCGATGGCGGCTCCGAAATAAGCCGTGTATTTGTTTTTCTGATTTATAGCCGATGTGTACCCCGATTTCGGTTTCGAGCAAGATTGTTCAGTTACTGGCGATCTGCCGAGCGAAGAACGCAGATACAGTATCGCCAATCACTTGGTTTATCTCTGCCTTCACGAACCTGAGTGAGTCGCGTCGATGTCAAAGGAAATATCGATCGTCCACGCTGGAAGACACTTTAATAACATGATCTGTGTATATATTTTCTGGTTTCCAGCGAGGGTGTTCACGATATGGATGGATTCGGCGGACATTCTGCTTCTAGGAAACTTTACCATCTCGGTAATCTTGAGCTCGAGCATCATGTTTACCGCTATTCATTACAGATGGCACCGGGTCAAACAGGATTAAGGGATTCGATAGAAATCGATACTGCGAGATAAATCTAGTCGAAATTACGAATATGTAGCTGAAGTTTTCGCGCTCAAATAAGAGAAGATAAAAGTGCCATGATACATGCAATGCCTACTTAACATATACATACTATTTTCACGCGTTAAAGCGTACTACGCTTGTATAAGAATTGTTGCGTTAAAACGGGGAACTGTACATAAATGCTATTATGTTGAATAGAAATTCGATTGCTCAATAAACACGAAATACAAATTGTGCGGTCGATTTATTTGCACTTTACCTTTAGACACGTCCTCTTCCCACTCTCGATATTTTGAAGAAACTGAAAATAAATAGAAACAATTGTATTTTTATTTTTACATTTGAATAATACAATGGCCACATGGAATACATTTTTCAAGGTCACTATCAGAAAGTCCTTTTAATTCACAGAACGCATACTCCTTCACACTTTCACGTTCCATTTAACTCTTTGAATCCGGAAAATTTCAAAACAAAAATTTCCAATAAAACCGCGAATAAACTTTTCCCGGATTCAATAAAAATATACAGGACGTATATATACGTCACCTGGATTCAATCAAAATATACAAGACGTATATATACGTCGCCCGGATTTATTCAAAGTATACAAAACGTATATATACGTCGCCCGGATTTAATAAAAATATACAGGGCGTATATATACGTCACCTGGATTCAATCAAAATATACAAGACGTATATATACGTCGCACGGATTTATTCAAAGTATACAAAACGTATATATACGTCGCCCGGATTTAATCAAAATATACAGGGCGTATATATACGTCGCCCGGATTTAATCAAAATATACAGGGCGTATATATACGTCGCCGGGATTTAATCAAAATATACAGGGCGTATATATACGTCGCCCGGATTTATTCAAAATATACAAAACGTATATATACGTCGCCCGGATTTAATCAAAATATACAGGGCGTATATATACGTCGCCCGGATTTAATCAAAATATACAGGGTGTATATACAGTAGTCCCCCGTTATGAGTCCGTTTTTTCCCCCCGTTGACAGTCCGGCAGCTATCCGCACCATTTCTTGGAAGCCTGCGGACGAGAGTGAGAGAACCGGATAACGAGCGAGAGGAAACGAAAGGGTCAACACAGCCACTGGCCGCGCGGAACCATGTCCGCAAGCCACTATGAGTCTGTCGCCAGCCCCGTTCGTCGGACTCATAACGGGGGAGTACTATATACGTCACCCGAATTTGAAAGGTTAAAGAAATGCTACACGACCTTGAAGTGACCTTGAAAAATATCTCCAATCCTCAAATCTACACAAAGAAAAAAGGAAGCACGGTGATAGGCGTAACTTTTCTCAAACTTCCCCCACCTTCCCAACATTCTAATGACAACATTCGCCCACACAACTCGTACATGATAAACGATATTAGTACTTCTTTAATATTTAGTCTGTAGATTACAAAACTTTTGATCTTTTTGTTCTAAGTGTGACTGTTGGCTATTGTGCCGCTATTGTTTAATCAGAAAAACTGAAAAAAATTCTGTTCTTATTTATTAAGGACCTTGTGTTACATTTTTAATAAAGTTCATAAATTTCTTTAAAATCACCTCCAAAATGATGCTACAATTTTTTGCGCATCATCGTGGCGTTAGCCCTTAACACAACAGCCCAGTCCGATCGGGGCAGAAAGCGTGTGCACGAGCACGTGTGCCCGTTCAAGGGGTACGGGACCGCATAGAGTGCGTGCACGGTGCCCAAAGCAGCTCGCGAGGACCCCGCTGGGGCACAGTCCACCCCCACCATCCCTCCGCCAGCGCGGTCCGGCAGTCCTCGATGACCTCCGGCCTGTCAGTCTACGCCGAGGAGCCGCTCGGGTACCAGCATCGTTCGCGTCTCTCTCGCCGCATACTCCCGCCGAGAGGAAGACAGCGGGGGAGGGAGTGAAGAAGAGGGACTACGGTGACCAGGCAAGAGGGATAAAGGGATCACGGGGAGAGCCGCCGCATCCAACATCCGTAAGGGAGCAGAAGGGACGCAGGGGAGGAGTTCTGGTGGTGCCTACGGTGGCGGGCCCCTGATCCCTGTCCGCTGTCAGGATGCCGAGGTGGCTGCTGGTCGTTTCTCTGGCGGCCGGGCTGCTGGTCCGCCAGGCGAGCAACGAGATCCTGACGCCGCCGTACTTCAACCTGGCCGAGGGCAAGGAGATCGTCGCGTCGGCCACGTGTGGCGTCGACACCCCCGGCCCGGAGCTCTACTGCCATCTCGTCGGCGCCAACGCCGACCACGACGAGGATATTATACAGGGCCAGGTCGGTATGGCTACGCTGTGCTTCGTTACTTAAATAGTGGATGAGTTCGGAGAGAGAGAGAGAGAGAGAGAGAGAGGGGGGGTGGTTTGACCATTTTTGTTGTTTTGGGCAAGTTAAAGCAATGCCCAAGTGATTTAGAGTAGACATAAATTATACTTTGCGACGAATTAAAATGTTTATGGCCATTTTTAAATAAAAACATTTACATTGCTATGGACGATATCCCCCGGCGGTCCAACTATCCCGGAGTTGATCTAGATTGTTTGGCGAGATATAAGGAAATTGTTGTACGCACTACGCGGCTCTGCATGCTGGCAGATGAATGGGGAGAAGTGGTTTCATGGGCTTTGTGGGGTTTCACCCGCAGAGGTATCGAATTAACCACTCGAGCACGCCACTGAGATCGCTGTGTCCCTTCCACGAAATCTGTGACCTGGGGATTTCGTTCTTTCTTTGCTCTACGCCTGGTATTATCGGTATTAGTATCCCAATGCGAAGACTTCTTAAAGGGGAAAAAACAGGATAATGGCCCCAAACGTAAAGGTATCTTTGGAAATTTATTAAAAGCAAACTACTTAATAAGTCTTTCTGAAATTTTGAACACATTTTATTGGATATTTAAGTTATACGATTTCTTTTTTTGAAATTTATTTAAAACAGATTTATAAGCTGTGCGGGATCAGTAACTTAGCGCTGCAAAAAATCGGTTTGGCAGTTTCCTGACGAAAAAGTTCTTCTAAAATAAAAAAGAACAAAAAGTTTTAAAAACTATATGCGCGTTGCGCATGGCTATGTTACGACGATTGGATTCTTCTATTTCTTTTTCAACGAAAGAGGTTAATTTTTTAACAAAATTTCACCATTTTCTTCAGAAGTTCACCATTCTATTGTTTTTCAAAATTTTCAAAATCCCATCCGTCGCGTCATAGTCATGCGCATATACAGTTTCTAAAACTTTTTGATTTTTTTATTCTAGTAGAACCGCTACGTCGGAAAACTGTCAACTAGATTTTTGGCAACGCTAAATTACTAGCCCTGTACAGCTTATAAATCCGCTTTAAATAAATTTAAAAGAAAAGTCATATAACTCAAGTATCCAATAAAATGTTCTGAAAGTTTCAGAGAGATTCATTAAGTAGTTTGCTTTTAATTCGAAGATACCTTTACTTTAGGGGCCATTACACAGTTGTCCCTCCTTAATATGTACTGCATTGCTGACTCACCTCGTACTTTGAAATCTGGGATAGGCTGGTTCTTGGAAATATTTAGAACAGCATTTCATAAATGGAAGATTAGGATGGTGGTTGCGTTTAAGGAAAGGTATAACGTAATTCAAATATGAAATTAAAGTAACTAGGCATCTGCATGCGATTTTGTATATAAAAGTTATAAAATGAGCGAAAAATGGCACTTTTGAGGATTCGCTCGAGGGTGATATCAAATTAGCTTAACACTTGAGTGTACCACAGTAAATGTTACTTTTACCAAGCTTAGTTGTGTTACTGGTCCATTCATTCTCTCTCCTCTCAATTCTTTGCTTGCCATTCTTACGGTATACATATACAATTTATCTGGACATCACAAGCCCATTCTGGGAATGCCCATCTTTGCTACCATTCATCGTCGTCGAAAAATACCATTATCGTTACACTTTACATTTTAAACTCCCTCTTCGTCGCCACTGTCCACGATTTCGATCAAACCCAATCTCATTTCTCGTTTAATAGGCGCAATAAATTAGCTCCAAAGCAGCTGGCCAAGTATTAAAACTCAAAACCCACGTAGGGGCATTTAAACTCGAAACACCAGTTTCACACAGGTGAGACATAGTTGTAAACACGCTCACAGTAGTCACGTAGGAAGTTAATCTATTCGCCTGCTCTCTTACAATAATTCTCACTAATAATAATCTCCACAGGCCATTTTTGAAATGGCCCCTAATATTTCTCCAATTTTTTAAATGGCCCCTAAAGTTTCTGCAATTTTGGAAATGGCCCCTAAAGTCTCTCCAAGTTCCCCTCAAACCTGTTCTTTTTGCATCGGTCCAGTTGTTCCAGATTTATCTCAAAAGCCACGATCACTGCTTCTCAATCTCTCCGCCTAGCTCCGCACTCTCAAGCTCGAATTTTATCTGTATTTGGTCCTTTGAGTCCAAGAGTTTATCAACTCGAAGACAGCCGACCGCTTGCCCAACCAACTTCCTTTTCTTCTTTTTTACCACATCGGAGGCGTAATCAACCGAGGAGGAATAAATTTAGAGATTCGCTGTCAATCCACGAGCACCTGCTGGAAACCAGAGAAAGATGAAAGTGACGTATTTCAATACCGTTCATCGTCTCTCGAAGTCTCTCTTCTGGCCGCGCGTTTGCTTCAGTGAACTGTTGGCATGCGTGTACCATTATCTCGCTCTTAGAATTGCGATAAGGGAAGATGATGCTGATCGTTTTGTATATGGGCGAGCATGAATGAAGTCATACGTAAAAGAACGCCTTTCATTAGATCGACACGCGTGAATGGTAATGACCAGCAACGCGGATCAAGTGTTAGAATCCCTGCATCATAGAAAGTCCAATTTCTTCTCCTTTAACTTAATGAAATAGAGTTTAATAGGCTATTGATTAATTTAATAAGCAAGTGAACGATACGCTCCGATTTAAAAATATTATATAGCAAATTTTTATAATTTTATTTTCATAATATTCTATAGTAAATTCTTCTAATTTCAATTTAATAATATTCCATGGTAAATTCTTCTAATTTCAATTTAATAATATTCCGTAGTAAATTCCTCTAATTTTAATTTAATAATATTCCACAGTAAAACCTTCTAATTTCAATTTAATAATATTCCATGGTAAATTCTTCTAATTTCAATTTAATAATATTCCATAGAAAATTCTTCCAATTGCAATTTAATAATATTCCATAGAAAATTCTTCTAATTTTGATTAAAATCATTTGAAAAAGAAGAAAAGATGTTTTTAACATTTTTAGGTGTTTTCACTCTGAGGTCATTTGAATCCTCAAATGTTTACTTTGAAAACAACTCTTCTTTCTTTCCTACACCCTGTACAAATTTTTCTGGGTGGGAATAACGCCTTGGGAAGGTCGGACCGACTGAAAGGGGTATTTTTCAAAAGTGTGACGATACAAAAACTCCAACCCCTTCAATTTCAACCCCCCGCTGTTGCACAAGGGATAAGACGATGAAACAACAGCACAAATCTCACTTCATCGGTATTCAATCGGTTTACCAAGTAAAAGATAGGGTTTCTCGGCGCAACACTAGCCGCAGATTATCGGAGTAATCTGAGAGGATAATCGCTGTGTCCTCTTCATACAAAATTACCTCCAGACATGAACGTGAGAATGGCTTGCATTGGTGGACCTGGACAAAGGGACATTTCCACTCCAGGTCGTTCGCGAAGGACATTTAGACAAATACCTCTAGAACGATATTATGACCATTCCAGATCGTATCTGACACTTTGGACTCGCGAGCAACTCCAAATTGGAATTTGAATATTTCAAAGTTTACTTAACGTTTGTGAAAAATTCATTTGTGTATCCCTTTAAGTATCTTTAAACAAGATGTTTAAAGCATATCTATGGCTTACTGTAAAAATATTATATATCCCCTTTTTGTGAAATTGTGTATTTCTTGTGATTACAAAATTGCTTAAATTAAATTTTAATTTTATCGTTATTTTCTATTTTTATATTTAATATTTCATATTTTATATTTTATATTTCTAGCGTTTTTCACGGTCTTCGTTTAAGTACACTAAGGAAATAGAATTTCGAGAGTGAAAGCTTGATATTCTAGCTATTGACAAGTTTGCAGAAAAAATTAAAGTGTTCTAGATTTAAAGAAAGGTGCTTTGAACTAATGATCAAATTTGGCATTTCTTCGATCGTTTCTAAAAAAAAAACACCAATGGTTTAATAGCACCTCCTTCAGTAGAATCTCCAAAAAAAGTATTAAAATATTTTACAACTCCTGAATAAAGTCTAGTGTACTGAAGGTTGTTTATAAATTGTTCTTGGTTGCTTCCATCACCGCATTCCTATCGCCATTAATCGTTTCGCGTTTCTTGGTAGCGTATCGCTGTCCCAGGCCTTAATCAAGCAGGAAATAATAAATTAGACCAACGATTTCGTAGTGTTCCAACCGCTAAGTTTTATTAATCGTGCTCTGCCTTCTGTGATGTTCCACCAAATTTATTGGTTCTTTTATTTGAAACGTTTCGCAGGATGGACCTGGTTTGATCGATATTATTGGAGGATCTATCAGTGGAGGATCCTCCTGGTCAATGGCCACACGGCGTTACGTTTATCTATTTATGCGGGCGAAAGAAAACGCCATGTAGACTAGAAGTGAGAGGGCCGATAAGGAGCGGCTGATAAGGGTGACCTCTCGATAACACTTGACCATCTCATCTTTTCAAATTCCGAACGGCCTAACTGGCACGAGTGTCCCATAAACTCTCGTGGAGAAAAAAAACCTCGTCTATTTTTATTGCTTATTTCCGTGGAAATTCTATGATTTCTTTTGGGCTTCGTGGGTGGAACGTGTCACGCGGTCGCGAGGCCTCTTTCAGAGATGAACTGTTTCGCTATAGAACTGTATGTACAGTAGGTTCATTTCCCTTTGAAGAAAATGATTGTTCTCTCTGCAATAGACAGGGCAATGAATGATTTAAGTATTCCGGGTAGGAGGAATATTTTTCAGGAAGTAATGAGTACGTATAGAGGATTTGCTGTTGATTGGTTAATTAACCGTCATTTTTGGCGCTGCTAGTGAGTTTAGTATAATTATTAATTGAATAGTTTCTGAGACTGGAATTTGTTTCGCGATGAATATGATTGAATGTAAGCGAGAAGTAATTATTCTTCAAGTGATGAAATTCTTTAGGAAATTATTAGCAACTTTCTGATATAGATTGTTGATTATTATCGATGTCTCCATGTCTGAGACACGAAGTTTTTCTTCATTTTCTATTTTTTGACTTCGTACGCTTGGATGTATTTCAAACAGGGCTGTTATGCATATTCGAATACCGATAGAATTCGAATTTGCGATTCGAATAATTCAAATATTCGAAAATCAGTAGAATTCAAATTTGAGATTCGAATATTCGAATAATTCAAATATTCGGATACCAGTAGAATTCGAATTTGATTCGAATATTCGAATAATTTAAATATTTGAATACCAGTAGAATTCGAATTTTGAGATTCGAATATTCGAATAATTCAAATATTCGGATACTAGTAGAATTCGAATTTGAGATTCGAATAATTCAAATATTCGAATACCAGTAGAATTCGAATTTGATTCGAATATTCAAATAATTTAAATATTCGAATTTTGAGATTCGAATATTCGAATAATTCAAATATTCGGATACTAGTAGAATTCGAATTTGAGATTCGAATAATTCAAATATTCGGATACCAGTTGAATTCAAATTTGAGATTCGAATAATTCAAATATTCGGATACCAGTAGAATTCGAATTTGCGATTCGAATATTCGAGTACTCAGATTTTTTAGACTATTCAAATACTCTGCACTAGTTGAATTATTGTAATAAATTATTCGTCTTCAAAGTTATTCGAATTATTCGAATAGTTCGATTATTCGAATATTTACAGGTCCAGTTTGAAACAAAGATCGAATGAAACTGAGAAAACAGAAAGACAATGATTTAAACGTTAGAAGATCAGTAAATTACTGTTATTTATTAAAGTTAACAAATTCATTCGATCCCTGCTTTTGAAAGGTCCCAGCAGACTCGAAATATAATACATTAGCAACACATTTGCGCAGGTATGCGACTACTGTGACTCAGAGAACCCGGAGAAGGAGCATCCCCCAGAATTCGCGGTGGATGGAATGGAAACATGGTGGCAATCGCCGCCACTTTCCAGGGGGATGAAGTACAACGAGGTGAACTTGACCATCAACCTGGGTCAGGTGAGTATCGTCAATATTAAAACTTAAAATTTTATAGCTAATCCACTAAATTAAAGGAATTCGACTCATCGATGGTGCTAGGTTAAAGTTACTCTGATCGTCGATTCTATTAACCCTGGAACACTAACATAAATCTTCTTGCGACATAAATGTACTTAATTTTGCCAAAGTAATATTTGAATTTTTTTTACGTAAAAATGGTTTATTTTAATTTCAAAGCAAATTATTGAATCCAATGACATTTTTAGAGTGAAAATACAAAAATGGTACTTAGAGCTGTGGGGCACTTAGCGCACTGTGCTCCCCAGGTTAGTGTCCTAGGGTTAACGACGACCTAGTAAATCTTTGAGGAAAGCTTCGAGAGAGAATTGGCGGCAGCAGGAAACAATGAGCCTGTGGAATAAGTATTTTATCTGTAACAAATTGCTTTATCACGCGGTAGGCGTTTTCCTGCGAAGCGGGAAGGAATTATCTTCGCATCACTTCCGGAGGACAATAGACGAAACACGGGTTTTAGGGAGCGGGGTAAACGGTACAACTCGCCGGCGTTCTTTTCGTTCCTTTCACTGATCCAATTTGGGATATTGGCACAGTAGAATGTCCATCAATTGGCCCCTTATTGTTTCTGTATTCCACGAAAGAAAGAATTTCCCTGGGGAACTTCCCTCTATCTAAACACAGTTCCAGGGCTTTTAAATTCAATTCCGATTGTAACGAATGCTTCAAATCGGTAAACCACATTGTTATTTAATTATGAAAAAGAAACCTAAAGTATTAAATAACTAATAAGCCGATGAAAGTACCTGTACCGTGAAGTTATTAGCAATAAATTATTAAAGGAACTCTTTTCCCTGAGAATTCTAGAAATATTGAAGAAAACTATTAAACTTTTTCAGTTCCTTATTAATTGACATTGCCGATCTCTTGATTTTAATGAAGAATAAGAGATATGGATATTGTTGTTGTTCTTAGAGCACTCGTGGATATTATATAATTTAATGTGACGATCGGAAGAGCAGTAGGCGATCGTTCTTGCTGCAGGCTGCCAGGGGTTATTGTCTTTTCGCTAAACAGTTTCTCGGAAGGACTCATTTACGCCGCGCTGGCGAGCTCTTTCTCGTTGCATTCTCGACCACGTGTCCGGGAATTTCGGAGGAAGGCACGATCGTAATGCTCCCGAAAGGCCGGAGCCCTCCACATCTGTTTCTCATGCCTCGGTTTTTGCCTTGCGCTGCTCACATTGTGCTCCCCTCCCGCGCTTCCACCGAGAAAGCAAGTTTCCTATGCCAGCATCCTCCATGGGAGTAGCCCTTCCATAGAAATAGCGCGTCCGCGGGAATAGTCCTTTCAGGAAATAGAGATTTCGTAAGAATAGTCCTTCCTTAGGAATATTTCTTCCATGGGAATAGTCCCTTCGTAGAAATATTTCTTCCATGGGAATAGTCCCTTCGTAGAAATATTCCTTCCGTAGCAATATTAAATTAGCATAAATAAATTATTATTATTATTATTATATATAATATTCCTTCCACGAGAATTCAGCAGAAAATCTTTGGTTCTCTCACAATCGTTCCCATACGAAGCATCTATATTTCGAACATCAGAAAATACTTCTTAGATCCTCCCGGAATTTGCAAGTGCCCAATATAACATAGAGAAAGAATGCAAAGCAAGATCTGCTCCACAGGAATTCCACGTGGCCTACGTGTACGTGAAGATGGCGAACGGCCCGAGGCCAGGGCTGTGGGTGCTGGAGAAATCGAAGGACTATGGGAAGACATGGTCTCCCTGGCAATACTTCTCCGACACTGCCAACGACTGCCTAACTTACTTCGGCGTGGACGCCTACAACAAGATCACCAGGGACGACAGCGTGATCTGCACCACGGAGTATTCTCAGATCGTCCCGCTGGAGGGTGGAGAGATACCGATCTCCATTCTAAATAATCGACCATCCGCCAAGCACTACTTCAATTCCACCCTTCTGCAAGAATGGACCAGGGCCACGAACGTTCGCTTCCGTTTCCTCCGAACCAAGAACCTGCTGGGCCATTTGATGTCACTGGTCCAGGAAGATCCTACCGTCACTAGAAGAGTAAGTCTTTGCAAACTCAAGGGTGGTTTCGTGTCATTAAATGCCCATTTGATAGAGTCTGATAAGGAACAAGGAATAATGTCGCTTTCGCGTTTCAGTACTTTTATTCGATCAAAGATATCAGTATCGGCGGTCGGTGCATGTGCAACGGCCACGCTGACACTTGCGACGTGCTGGACCCAAAGACCCCTAAGAAGCTGTTTTGTAGATGCCAACACAACACGTGCGGGCCACAGTGCGCCACTTGCTGCAGAGGGTTCGAGCAGAAGAAGTGGCGGCAATCCACTGCGTTCAAGAAGTTCACGTGCGAACGTAAGAGATAATTATGGGGTGGAAAATTGGCGGCTTTTCTCGTTTAACAGCTCGTGTTTGAGACTGCATTTTTATTGGTTCAGCTTGTAACTGTTTCGGCCACTCGGACGACTGCTCCTACGACGAGGAGGTCGATGAGAAACACATGTCCCTGGACATTTATGGCAACTACGAGGGCGGTGGTATCTGCAAGAACTGTCGACACAATACGGAGGGCATCAACTGCAATCGGTGCAAGCCGAAATTCTTTAGGCCCCAAGACAAGCCTCTTAACGCGACTGATGTCTGTCAACGTGAGTAACTGTCTCATTTTCCTGGTTTTCAGTTTCCAAATATCTTATTTTCCATGTTTTTTATACATCAATTTTTCGGTTCCAAAACTTCGTGTGACCTTTTTCTAATTTCCAAAATTTCTCCATTTTTCCAGTTTTACAATTTCCTATTTACTAATTTTTCTGCATTCACTTTTTCCATTTCCACAATTCTCCACTTCGTCAGTTCCAAAATTGTCCACTTTCCCTTTTCCCATTTCAACAATTCTCCACTAGTCAGTTTCAAAATTTTCCAGTTTCTCTTTTCCTATTTCTAAAATTTTTCACTTCGTCAGTTCCAAAATTTTCCCTTTCCCCATTTCTAAAATTCTCCACTTTCCCTTTTCCCAGTTCCAAAATTCATCATCTTCCCATTTCCAGAAGTTCCCGCATTACCTTTCCCCATTTTTAAAATTTCTCATATTCCCTTTTCCATTTCCAAAATTTTCTGCATTCCCTTTTCCTATTTCCACATTTTCCCGCATTCCCATTTCCAAAATTTCTCATATTCCATTTTCCCGGTTCCCATTTCCTCTTTCAAAAATGTCCCACAATCTCTTTACCCATTTCTAAAATTTCCCATTTTCCCTTTTCCCACTTCTAAAATTTCCCGTATTCCATTCCCCATTTCCAGATATTCTCATTTCCTTTTCCCCACTTTCCCTTTTCTTCCCCATTCCAATGCTAATGCCTCGTTACGTCTGCAACAGCGTGCAACTGCGACTTGGTCTACTCGACGGGAAATTGCGCGGATGCGACGGGAAAATGCGAGTGCCGCAAGGAGTACACACCGCCCAACTGCGACAGTTGCAACGACGGATACTATGGCTACCCGAATTGTGTGCCTTGCCAGTGCCACGCCAAAGGAACGGACGGGAATTACTGCGAGGCGATCGATGGATCCTGCCCATGCAAACAGAACTATGCTGGCCACTACTGTAACCTTTGCTCGGAAGGATACTACGGTTTCCCTGACTGCCTGCGTAAGTAGCACTCCTACGTTCAATGTCTTCGCTCTTCAAATTCGTAAAATAATAGAAACTAATCTAAATTAATAATTCCTTGAATCTCCAAGAAATTTACAAATATTCAAATCACACAATTCTCTTACTTTCAAATACGAAATAAGGCTTATCCACAACGATAGATCATACATCACGGATACAAACTTCCAAAAACCAAAGATCCTGTTAAGCTGAACTTAATACTCCCTCGAGAATCATAGTTACGATACAAAATACAATTTTCAGTTTGCGCGTGCAATCCTCTGGGCTCCGTCAGTGACATCTGCGACGTGGTTTCCGGCAACTGCACCTGCAAGAACAATTACGGTGGCAGAACTTGCAATATATGCGAGGATGGCTACTTCAACTACCCCGCCTGTACATGTACGCATCTGAGAACATAACTTCGCTGTAATTTAAAAAAAAAGCAAATTCATTAATTCCATTTCCTTAGTCTGCAACTGCGACAATCGAGGAACAGTGCCAGGCATTTGCAACAAAGCAGACGGGGTCTGCTTGTGCAAAGAAGGCTACGGTGGCGCCAGATGCGACCAGTGCATCAGCGGCTACTACGGATATCCAAATTGTAGGCCTTGCAACTGCAGTCTGATAGGCTCGCCCTTTGTCAGCTGCGACGCGATAGGCAAATGCTCCTGCCTCACCAACTTCGCTGGCAAGACTTGCGACCAATGCAGTCCTGGGTACTACATGTACCCAGAGTGCATACGTAAGTAGTAACAAAAACAATCAAGGGGGGAATTTCTTTTCTTTCGTGAAAAATATCGATTCTTTTACATTTTTGGAAAATGGATGATTGTAACTAATTTCCGACTTTGTACAGATTTATGTAATACTTCTGTTAAGTTATATACGTCTGTTAAGTTTTTCAGTTCGTTTTGCTTACATATACAGCTCTTATCTACGGTAGACCAGGACGGCGCGCGTAATTTTTTCAGTGGCGGTTGACATGATATCTGCCCTCCAGTTTATATAGAATCAAAAATTCTAATAAGGTTTTATTTTATACACATATAGTTATTGTCTGACCTACAATCAGCGAAAAAGAAATATTTTGTGAAAAATGGTAACTATTCAAATCCAAATGTTCTAGTTTACTGGACAAATTGTTCGTACTTTTCATATTTATAAAAAATCTATGCAACCTATCATTCTGATTGTAGGTCAAACGATAACAGGAGTCTTCCTCAAAATATAGTTAAAATTTCAAGCTGATTGGTCCAGTACTTTCTTCTTAATCATGTCAACTGACTATGAAAAACTTGTTTTAAGAAAAGCGTCCATGAAGTGCAGTAATGACATAACAAGCCACATACGCTGCAGTAGTTAATAATTTCGAAAATACTGTGAATTTTAATCTAAGTTTTTAAAGTCATTTCTAAAGAGTTAAACTACAAGATTCTGTAAAGAAATCGATATTCTTCACAAAAAAAAAGAAAAATTCCCCCCTTAAGAGATCCGCAGCACGGAATATCGATTGCACTTGAAAATTTCCAAAGAACCTTTCTACACAATTATTACGATTTTTACAGCTTGCAACTGCGACAGCCATGGTTCCATTGGCGCCTCCTGCGACGCAGAGGGCAAATGTCAATGTCGCGAGAATTTCGACGGTGCCAGGTGCGACCAGTGCAAAGAAGGCTTCTACAACTTCCCAACTTGCGAGGGTTGCAACTGCGACCCTGCAGGTGTCCTCGAGACCTTCCAAGGGTGTGGCTCCTTGCCTGCAGGGGAACTCTGTCAATGCAAGGACCGCGTCGAAGGAAGAATATGTAACGTGTGCAAGCCTCTGTACTGGAATTTACAACCGTATAACCCGCAGGGTTGCGAAGGTGTGCGCAATAGAAGCTTTTCCATTTTCATATGGTGTATTGAATTTCGAAACTCTTAAAGAGACCTCACTCAACTGTCACTCGCCGATTTTGCTGAGATTTACGTGGATTATAGTTGTCGAAAAAATATTCAATTCGTATCTTTTTTTATCGGCAAACGCTCGTGTCTAAGGGTGAAATCAGCCCTCAAAGTTGGTGCAAAAAATCTTTTAACCGAAAGTGATGTATTTTTTATAACTTTAGCCACGTAATTAGATTCAGTGGAAAGTTACTATTTTTTAGTATATTGTTTAAACAATTTGACGTATTACGAATCTGATTACGTGGCTGAATTTGTTATAAAAAAATACACCTTTTTCGTGTAAAAGATTTTTCTCTACAGCGCATAGTTTCCGAGATATTGGGGAAAACGTGTTTTTCGCGCCCCAACTTGGAAGGCTGATTTCACCCCCTAGACATGGACGTTTGTCAATAAGAAAAAATACGTGTCAAATATTTTTTTGGGGACTATAATCCACGAAAATCTCATCGAAATTGGTGAGTAATAGTAAGGTGATGGCCCTTGGTAGTTTCTCTTCAGCTTTCTAATACTTAAGTGTTAGCAATATCCTCTCACATCGGTTCACATTTATTTACGTTGTTCATGATTCTCTGTCAAGAGTGCCAGTGCAATATACCTGGCGTTATCGGGAACATCGGCGAGTGCGACACGAAGAGCGGCCAGTGTATATGCAAGCCTGGAGTGATGGGTAGAAGTTGCGACCAGTGCGTGGATGGGACGTACAATATTCAAGAGAGCAATTTCTTCGGTTGCACAGGTACGTAATCGGAAGCTTAGTGTGAGATCAGGAACCTCCTATAAGAGGAAGCCCGGAATAAGAGACCTCAGAGGTTCGGCGTTTGCGGAGTTATATCGTGGATTCGAGTCTCGTCACAGAGGCCCTCTTTTTCAGTGGCTGCCGAAACATATAGGAATTACAAAATCTATTCCTAATTGTTACCAATTATTACACAAGTCACCCTACACGCGATGCCCATTTACCAGATTGCGCCTGCGACATCGGCGGATCCGTGAGCTCGGTGTGCGACAAGCAGACAGGCCAGTGTCAGTGCCAGCCTCGCGTCACTGGTCTAACCTGCAAGGAGCCGCTGAAAGCTCACTACTTCCCGACACTCCACCAATTCCAATACGAAGCAGAAGATGGCAGAACGCCCAGCAACAGTCCAGTGCGCTACGGTTTCACCGAGAAGCTCTTCCCAGGCTACAGCTGGAAGGGGTACGCGGTGTTTTCTGCCCTCCAGGACGAGATCATCCTCAGCGTCTCAATCCAGAAGTCCTCCCTCTATCGCATGGTCCTCAAGTACGTGAACCCTAACAACGAGCCGATCCTGGGAATCATCACCATCACCCCAGAGAACCCCTCTGAAGTGGAGCAGCAGTTCAAGGTGAACTTCAAGCCAACTGTCAAGCCGTCGTTCGTGACGGTTGCGGGGACCCACGGTAACCACCCCGCGCCAATGGTGATGAACCCGGGCCGCTGGTCCATCAGCATCGCCACCAAGAAGAGCCTCTTCCTCGACTACTTCGTTCTGCTACCGGCGGAGTACTACGAAGCGACTCTTCTCACTCAGGACGTGAATATTCCTTGCGAAGTCGGTTACAAGGGGCTCTGTCGCCACTACGGCTACCCCAATCTGACTAAGTTCGACGCCGTCCACGGAACTGGAGGCTTCCTGAACGAGAACAACGTCAGGATCCCGCTGACGGAGTACTTCACGGATAGGGACATTCTGGAAGAGATCGACAGGGACGAGGTTCCATTAGTCAACGACAAGCAGGAAGAGATACACTTCGACCTGAGGGTGTCCAAGCCTGGTCCCCATGTACTCCTGGTGATGTACGTCACGCCTAAGAACGAGAACGTCACGTCGACGCTGCTGATAGAGGCCAACACCGTTGGCAAAGGAAAAGCTACTCTGTACCCCTGCAGGTACACGAGCATTTGCAGGCAAGTGGTGACCGACACCTACGGTAGAGTGGCTACCATGAACTTCCCCTCGAACTACATCAGCTTGATCGTGACTGGGGAGCCGACATCCAACGTGGCTATAGACTCCGTCGTCGCTATCCCCTATTACGAGTGGTCCCTGGACTACGTGAAGCCAAAGTCGATCTGCGTGAGGAAGGACGGCAAGTGTGTCAAGGGGCAGTTCCCCGGAGCCGCTGACGCGAAGAAGATCGAGTTCGAAACCAGCAGCACGGTCCCAGAATCGCCTAATAGACCCTTCGGTATCTACAATAACGCCACTAAACTGATATACTTGGACGACCAGAACACCATGGTGGATATTCACGCCAAGGTTCTCCAACCCGGTGACTACACCTTCGTGGTGCAGTACTACCAACCGGACTATCCCGAGTACGAGCTCGACGTGCTATTGCAGAACGGCAAGTTCTACGAGGCGAAGATGTCTGTGCCCCATTGCCCCAGTAATAGTGGATGCCGCAGCGTGGTGAGGCAGGCGGATAGCAACATCAGGTTCCAGCTGATCGAGAACTTCATGATCACGTTTAAGGAGAGCACAGGGAACGGCATCTGGCTGGATTACATCCTGGTGATCCCTAGCGAACAGTACAACGAGAAGGTTCTGAAGAAGATACAGGTCGACCAGACGAAGGAGTTCATCAAGAAGTGCGGCTACAACCACTTCCACATCAACATCACCGATGAGGGCTTCTGCCGCGATTCCATCTTCTCGTTGACCGCCAACTACAACAACCGCGCTCTGCCCTGTAGCTGCGACATAGCCGGCACCAGCAGCTTCGAATGCGAGAACTTCGGTGGCCAGTGCCCCTGCAAGGCCAACATCATCGGCAGGCGCTGCGAGATCTGCAAGACTGGCTTCTACGGCTTTCCCGATTGCAGACCTTGCAATTGTCCAGCTCTTTGCGAGCCGGAAACCGGCGAGTGCATATGCCCCTCGAGGGTCACCGGCGACCGCTGCGACCAGTGCGAAGTGGGGACCTACGGATTCCACCCAATAATAGGCTGCGAGGAGTGCAACTGCTCGCCCGTAGGCGTGATAGACGGCGATATGCAATGCGACCTCCTGAATGGCAGCTGCAGGTGCAAGGAGAACGTCGTTGGCAGGCAGTGCGACAAGTGTCAGCCTGGGTACTCGCAGTTCCCCCACTGCGAGAGGTGCGACTGCGACATTAGAGGCACCACTACTGAGATCTGCGACCAGTACACCGCGGAGTGCTTCTGCAAGGTGAACGTCCAGGGTTCCGCTTGTGACGTCTGCAAGGAAGGCACGTTTAACCTGGAGGACAGCAACGAGGAGGGCTGCACCAAGTGCTTCTGCTTCGGTAAGACTACCAGGTGCGAGTCGGCGAACCTGTACAGGAGCTACCTGGCTAATATGAGCACCTGGGACCTAGCCGTGCTGGCTGAAAAGGGCGGAGAGCTGACGTTCTTGCCCACCGCTCCTCAAGAGGTGAACGCGAATACCATTGCGACTAATTTGGCTGCGAACGACACTTTCGGAAAGGTCATTTACTTCTCCGCGCCCGAGACTTACCTGAGGAATATGCTGACTTCCTATGGAGGCGTACTTAATTACACCGTGCATTACAATACTGGGCCGTTTGGCAGCGCTGTCAGCGCGGCTGACGTGATCCTTCACGGTGGCGACACCACGTTGTTGTTTTATTCTGACGAGCAGCCACCGTCGTTCACGAATTTCCAGGCGTCCGTGGAATTAATCGAAACCAATTTCGTCACGCCTAACCGATTAAGCGCTACCAGGGAGCAGCTGATGGTGGTCCTTGAAGATCTTCGAGAGATTCATATCAGAGCCACCTACTGGGACCCCAGTATCACAGCCTCCTTGTCCCACGTGAGCCTGGATACCACAACGGAGTCCTACTCGTCCCAGTTCAACGTTCCAGCCAGCAGCGTCGAACAGTGCCAATGCCCACCGAATTACCAGGGATTCTCCTGCGAGGAGTGCGCCCCAGGCTACTACAGGGTGCAGAGTGGGCCCCATGGCGGATGCGTTCGTTGCGAATGCAATGGCCACGCTGATACTTGCGACGTCAACACTGGGATATGTCTGGTAGGTGTTTCAATGACAAAGTTTTTGGATTGCTGCGTCATTCCTGAGCCACGGTAAAATTTGGGTATCTAGACGTCGGAGAATAAGCGTTCTCAGAATTCCCTCCGAAGTTTAGTGGTATTTATTTATAAAAATATACCGATTGCGTGTGACATAAAAATATACTAATGGAGTTGGAACACGCGTCAAAATTGACCTACCTTTGCCGACGGACAATTAAAGTGATCTCGAACATTGTACAGAGTATTAAAAAAGTGGTGGTCACTGTTTTCAGGGTTGAATCTACAACTCTAGGTCGGTGGATAGTTTTAAAGAAAACTTGCCGCAAAATTGTTTATAACATTGAAAATTAATGTTACTTTTTTAACATCAACATATTCTGCTCGCTGAGAAGAAAAAAATTCTAAAATGAACATATGTCCCAAACGCATCGATCCAAAGGTGTAGATTCACCCCTGAAAGCAGTGACCATCACCTTTTTAACACCCTGTACAAATCCCTCCAATTCTCGAGTTTCGAAATTGACTTCTTGCATTAGTAATAGCAGTCGAAGATATTTCCCAGATTCCCCTATTATTTTCCAAATTCGTCATTGACCTCCCCCAAAAGATGCCATAATTACTAAGTTTACCTACACTTCCCCCTACATTTTCCACTTCTCTTACGTAAATCCTTCCACCACAGAACTGCGAGGATGGCACAATAGGGGAGCACTGCGAGTTCTGCCAGAAAGGCTACTATGGGAACGCCACTTTTGGGACCCCGACGGACTGCCTGATCTGCGCCTGCCCTCTACCGATTCCATCCAACAACTTTGCGACTGGCTGCGAGGTGAACGAGGAAGGGAACAAGATCAGCTGCGACTGTCTGCCGGGTTACTATGGTGCCCGCTGCGAGGTTTGCGCGTCTGGGTACTACGGGAATCCCGAGACTTCCGGCGACATCTGCAAGCCTTGCGAATGCTCCGGAAACATCGACACGAACCAGATCGGCTCTTGCGATTCCGTGACCGGCGAGTGCTTGCAGTGCCTGAACAACACATATGGGCAGGCTTGCAACCTCTGCGCGCCTGGGTTTTTCGGGGACGCGGTGCAGAGGAAGGATTGCCGCAGCTGTCACTGTGAGGATTGCGGGATGGAGCACTGCGACAGCTTCACGGGCCAGTGCCACTGTCGCGAGAACGTAGTGGGCGATCAGTGCGACCGCTGCGCGGACGACCATTACGGATACGACACCTGCGACGGTTGCAAAGCCTGCAGCTGCGACATAGCGTCCGAGGGTAGCCAATGCGACGAGGTGACTGGCCAGTGTAAGTGCAGAGCCGGCATCACTGGCCGAAGATGCGACCAATGCATACCGGGGTACTGGAATTACGGGCCTGACGGGTGCACATCTTGTGGATGCAACACTGGATACTCCGTCGGAGTGTCCTGCAACACCACCACGGGCCAGTGCTCGTGTCTGCCAGGCGTGATCGGGGAGAAGTGTGACCACTGTCCGTACAGGAACGTCCTGATCCCAGGACAGGGCTGCTTCGCCTGCGACTCCTGCACTGGAAACTTGCTAGACGTCACCGACGATCTGTCCAACCTGCTGGACCCTGTGTTCAGGGAGTACAACACCGTTGCTGAGAGCTACTTTACCACCCAGCGGCTCAAGTTCATCAACGACACGGTAAATGACTTGTATCCCGAGGTGCAGCTGCTGGACCCCAACAGAGTGAACTTCCTGCCCCTAGAGGAGAAAGCCGCCCGGCTGGAGGCGGAAGTGTCGAATAAGGAGCGCGAGATCGACTACACCGTGGAGGACAGCGAGAAGTGGAAGCTCGCAGCGGAGAACACCCTGAAGGATATGAATATCTTGGATAAGGATGTGATGACGGAGATAGACCTGGTGAACTCCACCGTCTTCGAAGTAGAGGCCCTGGCTTCGAACATCGAGTTGGGCACAGGCGCCAAGATAGACAGCGCGCTGAAGGAGGCCGCTGAGACCCTGCGGAGGATTAAGGAGGTGTCCTTCGTCGGCTTCCGCGACCGCGCCACGGACCAGGCGGATCAAGCCAACATCCTCGTGTCGGAGATGCACGAGTACAACGTGCCGGTCGGCAATCTGTCCCTGCTCGCGGACGACCTAAGGAACAAGATCAGAAACATGAGCGGCAAGATGGACGACCTGCTGCAGATCATCTGGGAAGCGCAGGAGCAGGCCAGCATGGTGGACACGCTGAACCAGGAAAACAGGATCGCGGCAGAGATGGGTAACTTCGAAGTGGTGAAGAACGCCACTGGGGAAGCCAAGGACGATCTAACGGCCGGCGGGGAACTAAACAGGAACGCCAGCCGATATCTAGAGGAAGCTGATCGCAACGTCGCGATGCTGAAGCTGAGCGACGCTGAAGACACAAGTGGAATGTTGAATTTTACGATCACACAGAATGATCAGATGCTGCTAGACGTAGCTGACGTAGCTCAACAGGCTAGCGACCACGCTGACCAGCTTTACAGTCGGTCCCTGGACCTGGATAATTTATTGACAGACACGAGGAACACGGACGCTGTGAAGGCAGTGTCTGCTTACAGGAACATCTGGACGGCTATCGAGGCTACGCGCGAGGCAGCAGCAGACGCCATAGACGCCGCTAACAACGCCACAGCCTTGGCCGATGGGATTGGTCAGAAGATGCTGGACTCGAAAAATTCGTCCCTGCGCCTGCACCAGTCGGCCAGGGACACCTTGTGGAAGACCAGCGGTCAGCCGGAAGACGACCTAAGCAACGCCCAAGCAGACGCGAGCTGGATCTTCTCGCAGAACAATCGCAACAAGGACCTGTTGGACTACATAGACAAGGCGCTGGACAACATCCCGTCGCCGTCGTCTACGGTGACCCAGGACGCCATGAACCAGGTGATAGACGTTGAGCGGAACATCATGCTCTCCGTGAGTAACTTGCAGGGCGTGGTGGACAAGATACCGGAGGACCTAAAGGAGACCAAGCAGCTGTCCAAAGACATATCCGATTCGGTCCGCGACATGTCGCAGGCGAAGAAGCAGCTAGATATAGCGGCCAAATATCTTCCAAGGATCACCGAGCTGATGGATGGTCTGAGCGGCCACCAGAATACCATCGACACTATCGGGAACGACATGCAGGGCAAGATCGACGCACTGAAGATCAAGATAGCGAACGCCAGGGAGCTGGCGGACCGTTTCAAGATCGGCCTCACGTTCTACAGGAACACTACCCTGGAACTAAAGAACCCAGATAGTCTGCCTTGGCTGGCCACGTCCAGCAAAGTGTCCCTGTACTTCAGAACCAACCAGGCGAACGGCTTCCTCCTGTACCTGGGCAACGAGGAGAACGGTAAGCTGTCCCGGTTCAAGACTCACGACTTCATGGCGCTGCTGATAGAAAGTGGCTACCCGGTGCTCATCATCGACCTGGGCTCCGGGCCCGAGAAGATCATCAACAACAAGTTCGTGTCCGACAACGTGTGGCGACAGATACTCATCGATAGGACCGGCAAGAACGTGAAGCTGATCGTCCGCGAGGATATAGGAGAGGGGAAGGATCGTTTGTACGAGAAGGTGCAGGTCGTGCCTGGCTCCTACTCCATCTTCAATGTCGACCAAGAGCACTCGAAGCTGTTCGTAGGCGGTTATCCTTCCTCCTTCAACATGCAGAACGCGGTGACTGCGTCCTCTTTTGAGGGGGAGATGGAGGAGCTGGTGGTTGGAGACACCCCGGTGTCCTTCTGGAACTTTATAGACGGCGAGAACAACCAGAAAGCGGCTATTGAGAGGGATAAGCTGATTAATTTCCAGCCGAGCACTGGGTACAGGTTCGACAGGCACGGATACGCAATCCTCAGCAAGAGGAACTTCCAGATATCGCCCGATAGCAAGAAGTTCAGCATCAAGCTGAACTTCAAGACCCTCGCGGAGGACGGGTTGTTGTACCTCATGGGGAAGGGTAAGCAGTTCCTGTCGCTGGAGATGAGGGAGGGTCACGTGCTCTATCAGTATGACCTTGGGGACGGGGAGATCAGCTTGAAATCCTCGAACAAATATAACGATGGCGGTTGGCACACCCTGGAGGCACTCAGGTTCGAGAAGATGGGCGTTCTGAAGGTGGATGGGGTTGATGTGGTGAACAGCAAGGGCGCAGGGAATAGCAAGACTCTGGTATCCTCTGATCATATCTACTTTGGAGGGTATCCACCGAATGCTAGGCATCCTTATGAAACCGTAACTAATGATGGCTTCGAGGGCTGCATTGACGAGGTGGTTATTCTGGATACAGTGGTTGACTTGACGCGATATGTGCAGGCGTTTGGAGTTGTTCCTGGCTGTCCAATGAGGGTGAGTTTATTTATTTAATAACAATAATATTTAATAACAATCATCAGATCAGTTTAACCAAATTACACCTATGTTCAGTTCGCCAGTTTGGTGATGTTCGAAGAGAGCACGCCTGGCTACGTGAAATGGCACAACGTCTCCATATCAGACGGCCTTCAAGTAAACCTCAAGTTCAGAACCCTGGCGAACGATGGTCTGATTTTCTACGTATCCGACGAAGAAGAAGGGGTAGCCAGCTTCCTATCCCTGGTCGACGGTATCCTGGTCTTCAACAGCCAAGGCGAGGAGTTAAAGACGAGTCCATCGAGCATCAAGTTCAACGACAACGAGTGGCACGTGGTCACAGCCACCCACTCAAGGGATTCTTTGAAACTCGACATCGACGATACGAAGAATTACAGCACAGACTTGCAGCCGCTCCCATTGAACATACCGCACGGAAACCTGTACATCGGTGGCCTGCCGGCTGTACTCGGCTTTTCTCGGGATGGTTCTGCGATGACACCTTTCGCCGGTTGCATCGGTGACGCAACGCTCAACGGTGCCATTCTCAACTTCGCGAACACCACCGAGAGGCCCCACGCTTTGCTAGGGAAGAAGTGCAAGGGTGCAGGAGACTCTTCGTGTAAGGACACTTTGATTGGTCTACTGGTTTTATCATAGCTTGGAATCTGTGTACCAGATTAGGTGTAGTAGGTGGGAAAGGTGTAGCGAGGTTGCAACTCGGTGGGGCGTTAAATGAACATGTTTCGAAGCTAGGCGCAAACGAGTTGGCAGAAATATAAGAAAATTGAGGAACCGATGACTCAATCAGAGACGCTTGATCAGTTTAATTTACGACCTCGATATATCTTTTTCAGTTCCCATTTTACCATTATCGAAGATTTTGTACGAAATCAATTTCGGAGAAAAGGAAGTGGAAGTTACAGGCTAGTCTACCAGATTCCAATAGATTAATTTGAGAATACTGTAGGAGTAGAATTTGTAACTCCGACGTATCTGTGGAACTCACAGAAAAAAAGCCTTATGGGAGTCCCATCATGGAACTTAAACCCACGATCCTTTGCATAGGAGTCAGCCGCCTAACCAACTCCATCAAAACTCTCTCTTATTCCTGATCCCACAATACTATTCCTAATTATTTAAGAACTTAGAGATACTATGTTTTCGCAGCAGTGACACCAGTGGCCGAGCCAGAGCCCGATTTCATACCTCCCCTGCTGCCCACTGAGAGTCCAGACGATAATATTGAAGTGTCCACCCAGACCAGTAAGCACGAACGTTATTGATAACTATACGGGATATTGCTGATGCTATCTCGCCAGGAAGGGTAATCTAATCTATGATCCCGCCGTTTCATCTCGCCAGACATCATCGAAGTTGATTTAGAAAAGGAGACGGATGAGGAGGAACCAAATTTGGAGGGGCGCCCTTACCACGAAGAGCTAACCACGACCACGGAAGCCACAACCTCCACCGAAAAACCAGCCCCATTGCACGTGGACCAGTGCCGACTCCCTTACTACCCAGCAGTGGACCCTGAATTAGAAAATGCCTGGAGATTCGGTACAGTATTCGACCCTTGGATAATTTGCCAGTCAACGACGCATATGGAGTCCATTTTGACCCATAATAAAATATACTAAATATTATTCCACCTGTGAAATCTTGTAGAACTTTAATTATTACTGCGGGGGTTACCGAAGGTGAAGCATTAAGCACTTTTGTTAGCAAAGAGACTCCGTGGTATAGATTTTTGTTCCCAAAATTTATAGTAGCTTCAGAATAATCAGTATATTCAGAACTTGTTCTGATATAAGTAATAGATATAGGTGTAGAGGTGGAGGTAGTATAGATTTGTGTTCCCAAAATTTTCAGAAGTACCGTTTTATAGTAGCTTCACAATTTGTTCTCATATAAAGTCTCTATTTTCCTAAAGTAGCGAAGCTAATAAACAACGACTGACACAAGTAGTGCCGCGTTAGTCAAAATGAACCCTGCATTCACCGGGCGAGTGTTGATAATAATTAAGAAAGCATATTGATTATAAAGCAGGTGAAAGATGTCAAGGTAATACAAGGATCATGAAGATAAGATAAAGAAATTCTTCGAGAATTATTCTGTAATGAGAGTTATTGTAACGAACTAAAGAAGAGTTTTGAAATACAAATATTTCTCATTCTACTTTCAGGCACCGCTCGAAACAGTAGGTTGGAGTACAGGTCTCTGAACGGTAGATACAAGAACGACTATGACTTCCAGATCGACATTAAAACGATGGCCGACGATGGCATTATCTTCTACGCCTCCGATCTGAATAATCAGAATCTCATCGCCGTCTACGTTAGTGATGGAAAGGTAAATTAAATTTCATATCGGTCTGAAGGTGAATGCCAGTGTTCAATGGATAAATTGGGGTAATTAATAACTCGCCGAGATACGCTCCTCTTATCTGGCATCAGCGAATTCGGTTCGAACCAGAAAAGTCCTCTTCGTGGAATGGCTATCATACATTAATAAGTTTCGATTGTGTGTAAACAATTTTGAGAAGATTGCGCGTCTCCTTCCTGTTTACTAGAAATTGACAAAAGGAAGAGGGGGACACCAACTCACGTCTTTTGAAATAAACTGGGTTCGAGTTGTGGGGGTGCACAGTGGCGGATTTAACGGGTGGCCGATGAACTGTTGCCGCCTGAGCTCTTGCCCCAATGGCCCCTCCAAGGCCCCATCTTCAAAAAAATTATGATTTTATTTAAACACTATATTCGTTTTCTGTAATACTGCACTTAGTCCATTTTTAGTAAACTACCTCTTCATTTTCCCGAAAAAATGGCCCCCTCAGAACGTTTGCCACCTGGGCCTTTTTCCTTAAACCCGCCACTGGGGGTGCATGAGTACAAACAAAAAGATGACTTCAATTCAAATCAACATTAATTCAGTCTCCTTAATTTCACTAAAATTCAAATTGTTGATGAAATTGGCAAATAGAAAAATGTCCTTGATAGTTTCAATTTTGAGTGTTCTACGTTCCTTATTTTCTAGCTGCACTATAAGTTCGACTGCGGAAGCGGGCCCGCTACGCTGGTGAGCGACAAGAAAATAAACGACAACCAATGGCACAACGTGGCGTTCAAGAGACTAGGAAACTATGGAGAGCTTACCGTCGACGAGGAACTAGCCGTTACTGGAAATTCACAAGGAGCCACGGAGACGATGAACGTGAACCCACCGTTCTATGTGGGAGGAGTGACGCTGGATCTGTCCAGCAAAGTACACAATATGATTGTAAGAAAGATAATCGTGTAGACTTGGAACTTCCCTCTTTCTTTCTTGGTAACAAGGTTGCATTTGTCCTTCAATGGGAAACTGTTTCTTCCAGGGTACGAACCAGACATTCAGTGGATGTCTAGGAAACTTCATGTTGAACGGTCACTCGGTTGGCGAACCGATAAATGAAGTGGGCGTGATTCCGTGCTCGAAACGGGTCGAGCCAGGGTTATTCTTCTTCCCTGGCAATGGTAGCAATTTGTTCAAAGCGAGTACGTATTTTATAACCTTGTGTAATTCGATTTTATAAGTAGCATTGCACAGCCTGCGCTTCTACAGTTTCGCCGGTGCTAAGTATGGGGTATAGTATTTATTCGCTAAGAGCTCGGTTGGCCTACACGTTAAGAGCTCGGCGCTATCCCCCACGACTTCGGGCTCCCGAGATGGGCCGAGAGCGAGTTAAAGGGACTGAAAGCGATCGTGCCCCGTCTACGTGAAATGCTCACCGCCGGTCCCCAGCTCTTAGCGAATAAATACTGTATAAGATTAAATTGTAGCGCGAGCATAAGATCATAGATAATTAATTCGCGGAGTCAGCATACGCGATGCCGATAGCTGAAGTGTTTAATTAAGAATTAAGCAACATCGTGAAATTCAATTGTGTTTTAGTGGACAAATTCACGGTCGGCAGAACGGTCGACATCCAGATGGACATCAAACCACGCTCGACGTCTGGCCATTTGTTGTCCGTCCATGGCAAACGAGATTACTTGATCTTGGAAATGATCAATGGCACCGTGAAGTTCCTTGTGAAAACGGCAAGGGGTTCGATAGAGACCTCTTTCGAGCCGACGAACCCGAACTCCTTGTGCGATGGCAATTGGCATAATATTCGAGGTAATTGCCACCATCACTGCCTCTTACATTTCTTCTGTATGATTGCGAAGAATATTAAGTTATACAGTGGTGTCCCGTTATAAGTTCAGATCCCCTGTTTCGTTATAAATGACATTTCTACCTCCACTACTTCTTTTGTAGTCGAATAGCATACCAATTCGTTAGAGTTTAGAGTAGCTTAATCTTCCGAACTTATAACGAGACAAAACTGTAGTTATTCCAATTAGAATCAACGGACTCTGAAATTCATTGAAAAAGTTTATTAAAATCAGACTTATGTAAAGATAGAATTACTGTACACGCTAAAAGTTTTCTGTTAGAAAAGGGAAAGGAAAATAATTTTTCTTTGTTACTTTTGTACAGCCGTTAAGCAGAAGAACGCTGTACTCCTCTCGGTGGACCACAAAGCAGCGCCGCCTGGAATTGGCGGTAAGAACGTGGCGGGAGTCCTATCCAGGCATCCAATCTTCATCGGTGGCCACCCGATACTCGGGAAACGATTAAGGGGAAGCACCTCGCAAACACAATACGTCGGGTGCATCACCAACATTCACATCAACATGAGACCCATAACACTGGGCCCGGAGCGAGCTTACGGACAAGTAATCGCCGGCGTATGCCCGACGATATAAGCACCCAACAGATCCGTTCATAAAAAAGTGCACTTAAAACGAATTAACGTAGCGTTGCAATTTCTTTTTCTCTCTAAAGGTCTTCCAGCCAGCTTTCACATTTCTCTACTCTCGGTGAATTGTAAACTTACGAAAGCTCTGGATCGGGCGATACTTAAAGGACCGGGCGTAGATTATTAACTCGTAGAGATACTCATAGTGTTGAACGATTCCTGTCGATCTTTTCTCTTCTTCCCATATATACAACATGTATATTTTAGCGTCTTAAGTGGTCTAAAGTAATTGTTAGTCGGAGGCGAATTTGGAATCGTCAGACATCGAGTGCCATATCTCAGGGCCTGTATAGCCATCGGCGTATTTGAAAGGAGAATGCCAAAACATTACCAGCGTGCCTTTTATGCGATATAAACGATACAATTATTCAAAAAAGTTCACACCTCATCCGAGTACGTAAAAGACTGAACGTCGTGTACCCTCCATCTGTTACGATGGAAGATGGAACTAGGTATCCATGCTACATCCATCAACGATTATTTAAACACTCGAGTAAGCTATTCCACTGTAACTCGTGCTAGATGAATTATCACATTTTTTTATTACTGTACGGTAATTGTTCGGGAGATATTGTAGTAAGCAACCAAAGAAAAACGCTATTCTATAATAAAAGTCATAAGTTATGTACTATCGCTTAAAACGAATTATACGATCCTTTAGTAAGCATAAGAACACCTAGAGAAGTTAAGGCAGAAGTTAATAAAGTAATATAATTGAGAATATTGAGTCGATGTTCTTGCCAAGCTTGAATCGGACTTCGCTGTAACTAGGGGACAACTGTGACGATTTCTGTACAATTCCATTCTATTTGTCGTTTAATTTTATTCCATATTACTGGGCGAGAACACGCGCCCGCGATGGAGTCTGTAAATTATGTACCGCATTGGCAGTTGCAAAGAGAATGAAATCAGCTATGCACCAAACGACTTGCAATACATAAAATCAGATTTATTATAGTCATAACAACTATCAACCTGCGTATACAATTGTCTACAATCTTTGAATACACGTGCTTAGCTCCAAAAGAGAAGTATGCTTTTCAATGCTTAACGCATTGAGTGCTAAGGGTGTGCAGTGTTAAAATAGATATTCTTATATTTACAGCGATCCATTCATTGTTCTCTCACAGAGTCGGGTTTATCATTCTTGCGCACAGTCGACACCGATGACACATAACATGCGCGATATTGACAACAAAGGAAACGTAATTTAAACAGTTATATATATATATATACGAATTGTGAAGATGACGATCTAATTTTACAAACGGAATATCGAGAGCCAGAAACTTTCGTTCGGAACTAGGTAGAAAGTCGTATTCCCGCTACAAAATTCATTCGGAAGTATATTAGTTACTTAGTACTCAATGTATTAAGATCACAAGCCAAATTTTTTAAGCTAATGACGAACGGCCATGTAAACATGAATAAATAAAGAATTACGTGTAAACGTTAAAGCGCAAAGCAGTAGTAATTCATGATCGAAATGTTAGATGTTTCTCTGAAACTGAAATGAAGAAGCTGCGTGATAGAACCGTCTCGCACTCGATGATTTCTTTCGAAAAGACTAACTTATTTTGTGCAACGACAAACTAGAATATCCTTATTCGTATCTGGCTTAAACATATCTGAAAGATCAAATGGTTTGTCGAACGTTTCTTATCGAATATGCTAATCATTGGTTACTTCCCTTAAATTATACGCGTTACAAAATAGTAAGAGATTGATGCCGAAGAAATTTGAGACTGTTCGTTTAATCATCATAGATTACTACTTTCGATACGTTGAAACCATGGTTTTCCGAATTGCCCACTGGAGAAAGGAAGAGTCTACGTCGAGCGTGCACCATTTTAATGAGCCTTGTAAAGTGCAGACGATACTTATGGCCGTTATTCGCACAGAGTATATCGATTTATTGGAACGATCGTTGTGTAGCATGTTCATTTCATTGTACGCACTTTGTAATGTTTCGTTAAGACCGTATAAATAACTTTGAGAAAGGCGGAAGAAAAGGTCTTCTTCCCGACACTCGGTACTTATCTTTTAGAACACATTCAGATTCTTAATAGTAGCAATTACCATATCGATAATTTCTATCCTCTTGTTTCTTACTCGTCTAAAGTATTATATAGTAAAACGCTTACAGGCTTCTATGTATGTAAAAAACATTCCTGAAACGGCCGACAAATAGTTGCCTCGTCAAGCATCGTCGAATGAGATAATCGAATTTATAGAAATGTACATAGAATCATTCAAGGACAACTAAAATAAAGCTGCTGGCTATTTGTCACGCGATTTCAGGAACTTTCACAATGAAACAGTATATCACAGTGTAACGATCCAGACATTCGATTAGATTTTTGTATGTGACAATTGCGTCTGTACAATTGCTTATCACAAAAGGCATATGTCGTTTGTCCCTTTCAATGGTTTTTTTGAAAAGATATCCTGCGCGTTACAGTCGCATGGTACATTATGCGAATATCCCAGTATCTGCACAGGAAGTAGAGCGATATCCCATACGCCTCCGAGACCGATCGCGGCGAATGTAACGGGCAACAGAATAATTGGGCATCGGAACATTTTGGCACGCGCGCAGCACCGATACGAACCATTACTCGATGCCGTGCGCAAAGATCATCACTAATCCAGGTTCGACCATCATATCCTCTGACATATGTGTATTATCGCAATAGAGAACTAGCACTGCTTGCTTCCCAGGGACCCGTTTGCAGACATAATTATCGTACTGCCGTCTAGAATTCTGTCTAGTTTCGAGGGAGTTCAAACCCGGCGGCCACTTTCTTTCGTGGCAGTTCTCCATCAATTCGTCAATCACGTGAGGCGGGCAACTGTACTCCGACAAAGTTCTCTTTATCATAGTCTGCAACATTGCGCACGGTTATTTATCAGAACGGATTAATAGCGGGCGGTATATAAACTTGCGAATGGTCCTACCTGGAGCAATTCGTCGGGCGTGGAGATCATCCCTCCCCACCTGGTGACCCTCGCTCTGGGGAGAGTGGCGGACCATCTCACGACCTCGTCCCTCTCCATCTGATGGGCGATGGCTTGCATCGCGGGGTTGGAGACTCTCAACGCTCGCATGAAGTCTTTCAGAAGATGTATGTCCCTTTTGTGCTCGTTTATTTGGAGCTGCTGTTCCCCCAATTCGCGCTTCATGTCGGCCAGCTTCTGCTGCTGGGAGTGTATGATGTTTCTGAGCTCCCGCACGCAGTTGTGATCCTTCAGCTCGTTCTTGGGGATGATGAGGCTACAGCCTTGCTCGCAGAGCATCGGCCTCTTGGGATTGTACTCGCACTGTTCCAAATGCGACACCAGACTGTCAAGCTTGACCATCACTTGACATCCGTACATGATATTGTCGCAGCTGATGCAGAGGCGGGCCAGCAGGTTTCGAAGGATCCTTGGAACCGCCCTGAGTTGAGCGGAGGTGATCAGCGTACGGTCCAGGGGGCACGTGGATTGTCTGTTTATCCATTCGTTAATGCATGTACGACAGAAAGCGTGCTCGCATACAGGCGCCTGCAACATATTGCTCACCTACCAGTCTTTAAGCCAAACCACACATTTTACTAAGCTATTATAATCGTACTTTATGACAGACAATGAATATGCACGAACGTATGTATACAGGAGACGGTTCTCGTGTGCCTCGCGCGTAAAGCACAGATCTAGCGTGGCCAATAACGATTGCGAACGGATTTTGACAGAATGGTAGCTGTAAAAATTCAAGCCACTGCTTGACATTACGGGCTTCCCGCAGGACTCTGACGAATGTTATCTAGAAGACAGGCCGCGGCGTTCGTCGCGATGCGTAGAAGTGACCGAGCGCACGCTCTGGGCCCTCGCGTGTGTTAATCGACAGAAATGTTACGGTACAGCCGCGGAGAACGGGAGATGAGAAGTGAGGTTAAGTTTCGCGTGAACGCAGGGGAACTGGTTCATTGAGGAGGTTCGATCATTAGCGAGCGAAAGAGAAATAATACCTGGACTGGGTCCTCCAGGACTCCGGAGCATATCGGGCAAACAAGTTCCTCGTCGACTTCGCCCTGAAATCGGGTCACGTCGAACCCCATAATGCGTGCTTGTGACCATACACTCGTCCTCCCGTACGAAGCGGCGAGCCTCTCCTTGCGAGACACTGCGGATCCAGAATCACAAAATTCGATGGCGTTGAACGTGAAAGCACCAGAATGTATACCGTTACTTTCCGCGAGTTAGCACGCGACCGGCCGATAGTCACTTTGCCCAAATGTATCAAACACTTTGCGGCGTCCTCTTACGCCCTGAAATTCACTGGCTTTATGACATACTTACGCGAATTATCCGTTTTTGTAAATCATAGTAGGGTAAGCTCGGTCGGGCCTTCTATCCGGCCTCATGGCCAAACATTCGTCGCCCCTTTCTTCTGCTGCACTTTCTTCGGGAGCATCGGGGGATGCGCGAGTTTATGTTAGCCTTCGAGATGAATGATAAGTGAACTCCCAAGTATAAAATACAACGGTAGTATTAGTAGGTATATTATTGTATTGTCATGCTATTGTTCAATATATTATCATGCTATCATACTTTTGCGCTATCATAGTGTCGCGATATGATACTATCATAGTATCATACTTTCCCGCTACCATAGTGCCGCGATATGATACTATCATACTTTTCCGCTATCATAGTGTTGCGGTATGATACTATCATACTTTTCCGCTATCATAGTGTTGCGGTATGATACTATCATACAATCGCGCTTATGCGTCGGCATATCACATTTTTGCGCTATCATATGGAACCATCATATCGCCATGATATTCTGCTATCTTTCTATCACCCTTCCCCGCTATCATAAGAGCATACAGCCGCGCCATAAAACTATCATACTGTGTATCATCACGCTATAACGATATCATATAACCATACTTTTGCGCAATTTGCGGTCACATTATCATACTACCATGTTGTTAAACTATAATCTCATCATCATATACCATCACATTACTATATCATGTCCCGATTCTTCAGCAACAACAAATACTCGCAATCTAATTCGAGAAGTCACTACACGTGAATTACAATTCACTGCGCAATATTTCCACCTCCTTGTTAAATTATTACAACTGCAATTACATGCGCGACGATCGTCTCAAGTACTTCCCTTGTTTTCCAAAACATGCAATCTATTGTACCGTATTACACGCTTATCTGTAAATAAAGAGTTGCTGATAAAATTCATCGATCTCCCAGGGGCCACACCGGAAGAGCAAATATTTGAAAGAAACAGCTGATACGCGGGGGATATTAAAATCTCACGAAACATTTCTCTTTTGTGCGGCATAACACACGTGCGCAGTGTATTCTAGTCTCCGCGCGAATCGAAAGCTTATTCAGATTCTAATCGTATACATTCGGCCCGTTAGCTTAAAACACTTGTGACTTCTCAATAAAGTAACAACGCAAAAGATACATCGTCGAGGAGAAACTCTATCCCTTTCGATAACACGTTGTGTCATCCTCGTTGGCACCGCTAGAAAATTCGATTCGCCGTGGCTATCGCGCAAATTGCAACCGATCTCATTTCGGTGTTCGTCCTCGCCTTCGACGGAGCGCGTCCAATCGGCGGAAGACTGCCTTTTGTATCTGAAACAATTTTACCCCTATCGAGCGGGCGATATCTATCTCCAGAATTAATTGTTGGCTTGCATGTTTCGATTGATAAGGCGAGATAGTCACAAGATGATAACGGAATTGAAAAACTGGATCAGTATTCGTCTTAACGTTATAGGAACAGGTACGGTTTTGTCAATTCGAGCAGAACGATGGACGAACGCAAAGACTCCATGGACGCTATCCAAGGTACATACACGATTTCATGTTCCGGCAATCTTGCTCATTCACGTTTCTCATTTTGGCAATACTATTTGAATTAGAAAATTAAAAAAAAAAACGAAACGTGCAGGAAGTGTTACTTAAACAATTCACTTGACCGTTGTATAAGTTCGCTACAACAGGATCGAAGTTACCGATGCTCTCGGGGGAACGTTTGGTTTGATCCTGGAAGGCACCAAAGATTATATTAAAGTTAAAATGACGTATTCACGTTTTGTGAATCATAAACCGTTATTTTCTTAAATAAATCTTTGTTACGTTCGAACAGTGTCTGTCGTTTAAAGTTATGAAGTGTTTTGAAAAATGAACTCTGGATCTGAAGTGCATGCACTAGAAACATAAGCAGTTTAATCAATATTATCGTGCCATTATTTCTACTCAGGCTACTTACTTGAGCACATTTATTTCGTCATCCAAAATTTGGTGAGCTGAAATTAATTATGGATTAATTTTGATGCGATTAAATTCGTATTAAATTTCACGAGGTATGAAAAATGAAATTATCGAAAAGAGAAATTCAAAGACTCAATATTTCGAAGCCGTTATCTAATTACAAACAGACTGAAATCTCGTCGACTGCGGTTTACATACGTCGCGAATCGTAGACGATAATCGCAATATGTACAAATCTCCGGCATTTCATCAAGAATACATCGTCCCGATTTAATCTCAAATCATTTTGAATTCGAGTCGTTCACTACATCACTTTGGAGTGGGTGAACCTTACCACTCGTACGTCAAGCAATTTTGCCTTATCACTTTGTAACTTTGCACTCCTTAATAAGAAACCTCTTCCTTTAATATTAACAAATAATATAAGTTCTAAAACTGTGAAAAAGATTCCTACCGAAATTTGTTCCTCTACTTTCGATTGACGCTATAAATATTCCATGGAGTTACTGTACAGGGGGTTAAAAAAGTGATGGTCACTGATTTCAGCGGTGAATCTACAGCCCTGGATCGGTGGAGATTTGACAAAAAAACTGGCCGCAAAATTGTTTGTAAGGTTGAAAATGAATGTTACTTTTTTTTACATCAACACATTTTCCTCGCTGAGAGGAGAAAAGTCTGAAAGGAATCATATGTAGCAAACGCAATGTCTCTTAAAAAAAATTGATAAAGTTTTGGTAGGGGTGAAACCATTTTCACGCTTTTGAGAAAAATTAAATGTCTCCCTTCAGCGAGCAGAATATGTTGATGTAAACAAAATGAACATTAGGTAATTTTAATTAGATATCAAATTTAAATTATTAAAATTTAACATTAATTTTGATTATTAAATTTATATATTTTAAATTTATTTATTAAATTTATTTATTTTAAATTTATGTATTAAATTTATTTATTTTAAATTTATTTATTTAAAATGATTATTAAGTAATTTTAAATATTAAATTCATATTATTAAAAATCAACATTAATTTAAATTATTAAATTTAAATTATTATAAATTAATATTAGGTGATTTTAAATATTAAATTCATATTATTAAAAATCAACATTAATTTAATTATAATGATTATTAACATAAATTTTTTTTACAAATTTCCACCGATCCCGAGGTGTAGATTCGCCCCTAAAAGCAGTGACCATCACTTTTTTAACACCCTGTACACCCTAAGTGCTGAACCAAAGTTGGTCCTCCATCATGACCAACTACAACCGAATAATTACGTGGTGGCTCAAACTTTATGTATTTGACAAGGTGGCGCGTGTCAAACCGTGCCCCTTCCCATTCGGCGTCGATGTCTGATTGGACCGTGACCCAATTTTTGGAGGCAACAAATCGCCATAGCGCCAGTTAGATCTTTAATGGCTGACATAACAGATTACTTTCTACTGACGGACACAACAGCTGGCGCTTTTAACCCCGTTGCACAGCCATTAGCGTAACGCGAAGGATGACTGATTCTCGTCGATTGGAGAGATTCTCCTTTCCTCTTAATTCTTAATCAGCCATGTCTCGTGGAACGAACGTCATTGACGGCGTTTGTATTCCCTGTTATCTTTGAAATATGTCAAATATGGATTTGATCGTCAATCTCCTCCTGCGAGCTGCATACCGATCGCGGGAAAGTCAGCCGTCGCGTATGCAACTGTCCTAGGATTTACGTCATTTGTACTGTCGATATATGTGATTATGTTAATGGACTGGGTGTGAAAGGCTGAAGAAGAAATGGGGGAAGGTGGAAGCTCTGCTAGTTGAATGAATGAGTTATTACTCGGTAAGGAGAATCTGTTTCGATAAGGGTATCTTTGGATATGACGAAATATTCGGTTTCCTGAGGTTGATCGATCTATTTTTGAGATTTGCCTTTATTGGATACTAAATATTCTTTGGAGACTCAAAGAATTATGTTCTTATTCTGCTTCACTTTGGTAAATAGTCAGCCTTAGTTTTGAGTGATTATAAGAGGCTGCTTTTAAAAGGGATGTTCTATAACAACATGCTCTGTTGTTATTATTATTATGATTTATTGTGCGAACGGGAAGAAGGATTCCCTTTAGTGTGCAAGAAGCCACAAAATGATGGAGGATACTGTTTTGCGTTAGAATTTTAATATTAACTTATAGGTGATTGTCTTACTGAAAAGAAAGAATTGGGATTTCCGCGCTATAGGAATCTTATCAACCTGTTCTGTATGTGTTTTCAGATCACTCGGATAATGGCAGTAATGTGGAGGAGAATCAGAAGGTAAATATAAAGTATATTCGCTTATCTATAACAAGAAAGGATTTGTTAACGGTAGAAACTGGATTTCAACGATCGGGGTAGCATTCTTACGACTCGATGATAAGAAACGCTACCAATTATGTCACGCTGGGCGATCGTGAGGGAATTATCAGAAAAATTACACCTCAAGATTAAGTTACCGTGAATCGCGCAACTTTTTACGGATACATACTTGATTTCACCTGGAACAAAACCATTTGCAATAATCGATACAAAGAAACAAGCAATTTTCAAATAATAATAATAATTCTATATTGCATGAGTAGACATTTGAAAATTATAACAAGAAATAAATATAAGAAAACATTTTTTTCCAATAAACTATATTGCGTTCGAATTAATTATGCTCTACATTTTCGATCGATTATCGCTGTTCAGTTTTCATTCACAAATAAAATTACCTACCTAATTGCATTTTTTAATGCGAGATTGAAAAATGGAGATACAAATTCGAGAACGAATAACGAAAACAATAACTTTCGGTTACCGTACCGTAAATAATTTGTGCACAATTTCTACATAACCTGACAAGCACGAAACTTACACTTTCACTGAGTTAATTGAACTTTGAGCAGAGGAGGCGGGATATCGACGAATAAAAATCCTGTTGTAGCGAGAATGTCCTTCGTTATTATTTATTGGCAGTTAATTTCTTGGGAAGAGGAAAATCCAAAACACAGGACATTTCAAAACACAGAATACAGTCAGAAAAACGACTCTTCTTTAAAAAAAAAATGAGTCGAAAAAGTAGAATGAAACAGTTTTGTAAGACCCTTCGTTTCCGAGGAAATCGATATCAAAAATAGAATGCGCATGTTCTTCGATAATAACGAGTTCTAAGTTAAAAAAAAACAAGTACTATTCGTTGTTGTAAATTCGTTTTGTTCTCCTCAAAATTCATTAATCAAACGAGAAGTTTTAAGGAAACAAAATTGTTCTACATGTTTTATTTTATTTTTTTATTGTTCCACGTATTTTGGAAAACCCTGTACATGTGTACCTATGTTCGACAATGTCGGTCAACGATGAGAGCCTTGATCTCAAAGCAAACAGATCGGCGTATAAACTTGTCCAGCATCGTAATTCGTAACTCACGCCCCTGCAAAATGAACCAGTTTCACGAAATAACGTCCCTGCTCCTTGACCAGAAATCGTCATCAGATTTCACTTTTCTTTTTCCATCGAAACGTTCTCTACGACCGAAGGAGCAACCTCGACTCAGCCACTTCAAACGAGACGATTAAAAATCAAACGAAACTGTTCCTACACTAAACACAACATACACGCCACAACGGTTCCTGCCAATTTATTTATAGAAAATCGTCATCGATCATCGCTCTTTATCGCCGATACCATTAACTAATAATCCCCCTAATCCACCATAATCAACATCCCCGATTACCTTTCAATATCTCTCCTTTCTTTCCTAGACATCCACTTGCTACATTTCGTCACTAATTGAACTTTGGATTCACCGGCTCGAGACTATAGTTTCGTCGCGACTCCCAGCCATTATCTCTTTACGATCTTACAATCATCTATCTAAAGTCTAAAGTTACGGAAGCACAATGTAACCCCGATATCGCGACAATACCGTCGAGCCTTTCCGACGGCACGTGTTTCTATGAGATTTATCAGTTAATCGTGACTTATCGAAAAAAGAATAACATCCAATTAACGCTGCATTGCCAGAACACGTGGCGTGGCTGTTTTACAGCACTGTCGCTGGATTAACTACGAAGAACAGCAGGAAACGGCGCAACGTTGCCAGGAAGCGCTTTTCACAGATTAGAAACGGCAACGTGCGTATCTTGGCCACAGTGTATTCAACCAGTCCCAACAATTTTCATAGAGACTGGTGTACACCGTTGTTTCGTCGCTATTGCTGATCGTTCGCGTTACTATTAGACGCAAGGACTACAGGCGTAATACGTTACGCGAGACGGTACTTTCACATTGCGGTACCTTCGATGCGCGCGACACACGGTTTACGTTCGGCAATCTTCGCCACTGTCGCGCGGTCTACATCGTGCTGCTTACATAGCGCATGCACGCTACCGGAAAGTCAACAGTACGGCTTTGTATAACGTACGGGACGAACGCTGTCTGCTCCGCGCGAAAATATCGGCCGATCGGTGATCTATGCGCCACTACCCGCCTTCCTGTCTGTCGTCTTGGCAAAAAGAGTGTCCCCATGGAAACTATCAGCTGAGCCTATCTGTCCCGTGGAAAGCCGCTGTTAGTGATCAATTTGAATTTCATCGCGGCCCGTGGTCCTGAATCAGAGCAGAATGGTCCTGATAGATCTGGACTCGAAGCAGGTAGGGATCTCGGTGGAATTTTCCTTCTTCCGTTTCGATAAGGCACCGGCGATTCTTAAGTACGCGGCGAAGATGCGATCCACGATATTATGTAGAGCCCGTTACGAGTCGATTGAGATTGGATTGTAGGCCGTATTCGAAAGTCGAGGGTTGTCTGGTATTATGTGCACTATATTGATGGGAACGTATTCTACTGGCGCAAGGTGAAAGGCGCGTTAGTTTCCCCCGGAATTGAAGTGTATGTTATTCGAAATGGATTGTAAGTTGCAGGCATGGTGCATTATCAAATGCGGCGATAACGATGCCTGTATAGGGTGTCTTGTATGAAGTGTTGCAAAAAGTTTATTTGGTAGTTGAAGTTCATGATTTATACTTATATCCCATACAGCACACAACGTTGCCTCGCAACATTGCACGGGGCGGACATAGAATTATTGCTGCAACGTTGCGGTGCAATATTGCACGGCAACGTCCCTGCAATATTGCTGCATCGTTATGGCCACGTTGCAGCAACGTGGCCACAATGTTGCTGCAACGAGAGTGTACTGTATGGGCAGTGATTGTAATACAATTCAATGTATCGATAATTCGATAGTCCACTGTACGTGCCAGTAGTCTAATAATCGGTTATCTAAGTGCTTCAATCACTTTATTATTATAGTACCACAAGTAGGAAAGAGTCCTAGTGCTCAAAATGATGTAAATATTCTAAGTACTATGAGCACACGGAATACTTTAAGTAATCTAAGTACTCCAAATACTCGGAGTACTTTAGGTACCTTAAATACTCAGTACCTGTGAGTATTTCTAAGTACTCGTGAGTAAGTATTACCAGCACACTAAATACTCGGAGTGCTTCAAGTACCCTAAGTATTATGAGTACCCTAAGTATTACGAATACTCCAAATACTCAAAGTACTTTAAGTGCCCTAAGTATTAGGAGTACTTCAAGTACCCCAAATTTTCAAAGTACTTTAAGAAGGTTCGATACCGGAACGAAAATGATAAGTAATCTTTGAAAAGTGTTTTAATCTCGTGTTTAAAGTGTAGTCCACTTAAGTGCAAGGGCGTCTGGAGATTTTTTTCCAGGTGGGGGCAACTTTGGGTGATGATAAAGAAAAATATACCCCTCTTGATTGTCTAACCCATTTTATAGAGCCAATTTAATTAAAAATTTAAAACCGAAATTCAAAAATATTGTCTTGTTTAATATAAACTTAATAATGATCAGGTTTGAAAAATAATCGATTTTTTCTCAAAATCAGGGGGGGCAACTGCCCCTTTTGCATCCCCCTCCGGACGCCCATGCTTAAATGCTCTAAGTACTACGAGTACTCCAAGTACCCCAAATAGTCTGAACATTTCGAATTCCTCAGATGCCACCAACCCTCCCAATACAGCATGTGTTACTAAATACAAGAAATACTCCAAATATATCATAGCACTCTAAAATATACCAGATTCACTATTCCCCCAACTAATCTCCAAAAAAATTGCCTCCCAATCCTCGACAGAAGACACCTGGCACATGTTTACATCACTTCGTAAGCGAATGAACTGTAAGCGACAATTGAATAGCATGGTGAATCCCAAACGTTGCATATGTACACAATCCACGCTATTATACAAACAGAGATCATATTCTGTGCATGGGATACAACTACCGTGTCATATTTCGGGGTATGTTATCAAATACACCTTATCACCAGTCGATGAAAACATTCAACATTCGTAGCCGCGATTCAATGAAAATATTTATCTTTGTGACCACTGAATATGTATCAATCACTAATTATAAGATACTGAATACTTTCAAACATCCGCCAAGCACATTTTTGACAAATTGTCTTATTGTTAGCCAGCCGTCTACTTTTACACGTTACTTCATAAACGAACGCACTTGGCTTAACGGGCAATCCTGAATAATGCATGAAGGATTATTCCTTGAAATTGAATGTGACTCAGGAGGCTGCGAAATCTGAAACGCATTAAAGCATGAATTACAGGAAAGTTTACGCATTTCGTTTATTCAGTTGCATAGCTTCAAGTAGATAACGTAGTACATGTAATTGCGACCACGGCGACTGTTACCAGTCGTTCTGTACTACAACTCATTACTAAGTACGCGCTTTTATATTTACTGCTTCTTTTCAATTTTTTATTACCATGATCACGGCTGGAGAGCTTATCAGTAAGACTCTTGATATCATGTAAGTCTCGAGTCATTGTAGCTTTAAATAGGTACTCGTGCCAATGATATACATCACAAATTAACAACAAAAACCTTGAGAATAGTTATGATTATTCAGCACGCTGATTTCTGCATACCATTTACTTTGTTTAATATCAGTGAAAGTATCATTCATTTTAAGAATGAAACGTGATCTAACTTCTCTTACTTTCCAGTCGATAAATGCTATCGAGTAATTGATGAAGATAAAATAAAAGTGACGTCGGGAGAAATTTTTTGGTACAGCTGCTTCAGATAACGAAAGTAATGTCCGACTTTATAACGTGTCGAGTCCTTAACTGGCGACTAATTTAAATCGCAGGTCATTAAAACACCGTTTGTTATATTTAATTTATCGTTCTCAATTATACTGGACACATGTGGCATTATGATTCCAAAAAATTGCACGTTTCACAATTGAAGAAGTGAAAGCATGGCTGAACTGAAATTTACATATGTATAGATGTTAGTGAGTTGGTCTACATTCAATGTTATGTGTTACGTAACAGAAGCAACTTGATGTTTCGTTGAGCTGCGATTAGGAAATAATTAACAAGTAAAAACGATAAGAAAATGCGCCAAGTATTGCACTTATGTTACAGTGCACTGTGCAAGATAAACGAATGTTATATACAGAATGTTCACGTATTCGTGATGCAATATTTACACGCGTGTAGTATTCTTCTAAATGTAAACAGAAAAGTTTTATTATAGGTGCATCAGAAAATTAGCTCTTTATTTTAGGGGAAAATTGAAAGCTATGGTGTACTTCATACTAGTCCATATTTTAGAATATCAAGAATTTAATCTAATTTAATGGAGAAATAACTCGAATAAATTTAATACTATTCAGAAAATTTGAAAATAATTAAAAAATGAAAATTGATCTTGCGTTTCCAAGTCTGTGCCTATTCTCACTAAAGAGAAACATTTTCGTTTTATAACTTAGAAACTATTTGTGTTGAAACCAGTTAGCAATGCTGTTTTCTTTATATTAATGATTGCTGGTGCAAAGCTCCCACCATAAGTCTACGAAGATGCTGTATTTCTTAAGCATCGTCTAATATCATTGTAAAATAAACGTGTCTGTATTCGACGTAACGGACAAGATTGTACATAGCGTAAATAATTGCATGAAACGCGTGGCCTTCACGTTTTACAAGAGAATCAACGATTCTCCTCTTAATCGACAGCGAAGTTAAACGGGTCAACACAATCATGTTACCAACGTTTCTCGTTCGTGCTATACTTCGTTACTCGAATCGAACGTAATCTATTTCGTTCTTTTTTTTAAATTTTCCAGAAGCTGAAGTACCCCAAGTCGGTATTCTTCATCATCAGCAATGAATTCTGCGAGAGATTCTCCTTCTATGGAATGCGAAGTACGTAAAAATGTTTATTCACTTTTTCCCATATTTTCGCAAGTAATTAATGCTTAAAAGTTTCTGTCACTAAATTGGTGAATTTAAACTGTGTACTTAGATATGATGTACAGGGTATTCGAACATGCTAGAAGGAACAGTTTCTTTGCAAGGTCATTTCTATCAGTTTTCAAGATCATTACTGCTTTTTAATGGAACCATATGTCTTTCTGTACGCTACACAGTTGAACTCGCCTTGTTGGTGGAATAGATATACAGGGTGATCCTCGTAACCTTGTATAGTTAATATCTTGGAAGCTCCTGGAGCAACTTTAATCATTCTGCTCACAGATATCATGGATTCCGTGGTTCTTTAAACTTATAATATTAGTGATTCCCAACTTCCCCCTCTCTAGGGGGTTAAAATGGGGCGTGACTTCAACTTTGCTACACCTGTTACACTAACAATATCTTTGCCATTACTGTGGCCCTCAAGAAAAATAAATTTAATTATTGATTAAACGAGAACTATTTAAAATTGAATTATGAATCCAAAACAAAAATCGGTCAAATTCTATCGTGTACACTACCTAGGGTAAAGGACCCAATTACTGACACCAAACCAATTACTGTCACCTTAAGCTATTTTGCATAAAATAACGAATAAATAAATTATAGTATATAATCTATAGTATAGATTACAGGTTGACTTACATAATTCTTTTTTTGTATGATTTTACAACGTTTATTTATCCGTTATTTTAAATAAAATAGCTTAAGGTGACAGTAATTGGTTAGGTGTCAGTAATTGGGTCCTTTACCCTATTAGCTAATGAATAGGTTTGAAGTTGATATAGACTTAAGGGGAACACCACTGTGACGGCCGGAAAAGTAAGCCATTTTTAAGAATTTCTTATCACGAATAATTTACAGTTTTCATAGAAAATTCTTATTACCCACCTTTAGTACGCTGTCTAAAGAGCCTATACAAAAGAAATAGAAAAGCATCCATAAATTTTAATATATTAATTAATAAATTTAATTAATAAATTTTAATATATTAATATTAATACAACGGAAACTACACTCATATAGTTTATAAAAAAAAATTAAATTTGATTTCCGACCTGCTGTTCCATAGTTACACCTTTGACCACCTCGCGTGAGAGGGTCTAGAAGATTAATTAATATATTAAAATTTATCGATGTTTTTCTATTTATTTTTGTTGAATAGTCTCTTAAGACAGGGTACTAAAGGTAGGTAATAAAAATTTTCTATGAAAACTGTAAATTATTCCAAAAGAAAAATTCGTAAAAATGGCTTACTTTTCCGGTCGTCACAGTGGTGTTCCCCCTTAACCTCAGTGTAAATAAGTGCTAGTCAATTATTGAACGAACAAGAGCGAAGAATATCATAGTTCTCTTTGAAGTACAGACACAGATTAATATCGACCAATTTCTTTGTTTAGCCGTGTTGACCCTCTACTTGGTGAATCAATTGAATTACGAGACGCACTCAGCCACCTCGATATATCATGCTTTCATGATGCTCGCCTACTTCTTCCCACTATTTGGGGCGGCACTGGCGGACTCGTTGCTTGGCAAGTTTCGCACGATCTTGTACTTGAGCATCGTTTACGCCATCGGGCAATTCCTTCTGTCTCTCAGCGCGGCCCCGCCGGTAGGGCTACCCTCAAGGTAAGGCGAATGGCGTTTCTTCGTCGATCTTAGCTACACCTGTGTCCAACTTATGAATGTTACTATTAACAATTTTTAATGTGAACCTTTTATGGTCACACGGGGTGCATCGCACCCCAGAGCATTTTCCAGTTCAAATCTCGCGTCATTGCGAATTCCAAATGAATTTAGGCTTTGATATTAAAATTTAAAAATTTCATGAATTTTAACAGAAATAATCGCTTCTTCCCAGAACTATCTTTTCAACTACAAATTTACATTTCTAGAAAAAGACTATTAGAGCATTACGAATGTACAATTATCACTGCAAAGTTAAAAGATTCAAAAATTTGGTAAAAATGGTAAAAAAGGACGCTGCGGTACAGTGAACCCCATGTGGCCAATTTGTGATTATAAAAGAAGAGGTGACCACGGAGGGTTAAAGGAATCTGAATTCTGCTGTGGTTGATAAGTTCTGAGGGTAATTCTGCAATAAATATGTTTCGTGTTCCTAGCATATTTTAAAGTTTCATTAAACAACCATGTGTCCATCGCGTGAATGAAACTTTTAAATTCGAAGTTTGGGTCCTTCCTCTCCCCTGGCAAAATAAGTTGCTATCATTAAAAAATTTCAAAAACGTTACGTTCCATACTGATTGAATAGTAATCTACATAAAAGCACCTGCGTCGAGCACTTGAATTAGCTATATTCGAAATTTTTCACGCAGAATTACCTTCAGAAGTCACCAGTTGCATTGATAGAGTGTTGTCCCGTTAAGAGCCCGGATCCTCCGTTCCGTTAAAGGGTCATTCCGATAAATTAAGCGATTTTCGGGATTTTATTGCGAATAAAAGAAATATAGTAATGGTATGTATAAAACTTTTTGCTATTTATTAAATTATATTTCTAGAGTGAGTAAAAAATATAAACGCAATAAAAATAATGTTTTTAAAATGCTTTTAAACATATGTTTAAAGGTGACTTATCAGAACCCAAAATGCAAAAGGACTCTTGATCAGTATGACTGTCGCTATCGCTCGGACTACAATAAAATTAATCATTTATCTTCAAAATTAAAAACTTTGAGAATATATTTTTGTAATGTTTTAGAAGCGATTTGTGGAAAAATTTTTGCTTCTATTTTTTGTTCGATTTATCCGGCCTCCTCCCCTTAAAAGAATTTTAAAAACATTAATTTTATTATTTTTATATTTTTTACCTACTGCAGAAATGTAGTTTAATAAATAGAAAAAAGTTTTATACCATTGCAATGTTTATTTTCTTCGCAATAATTTCCCGAAAATCGCTTAATTATATTTCTCGGCGCGCAAACCGAAAGGGTCACGACGACAAGTGCGCGACTGAGACAAGCCACAAACGTTCGAGATAGCGGGGTCATCGTATTACTAAAAGAAGACGGCAAAGACGAAAGGCGAGCCGTATAGCATACCGTTTCGTTAAGAGACCCTTTTCCCCCGAGCGGCGAGCTTACAACGGGACACTACTGTATTTCCTCTGAAAGCCCACGATATATTTGAATGCACTGTAATGGGGGCAAATTATGCTCGATTTTAAACTGTATAAACATAAAGTGTCTGTGGATTGATATTTAAAAACGTTCGTTAAACGTCTAATTTTGTAGAGAATTTTCGTTGGTTGGTCTACTCCTTATAGCCTTCGGCACAGGCGGGATAAAGCCTTGCGTGTCTGCATTCGGCGGTGACCAATTCGTTTTGCCCCAGCAGGAGCGCTACATGTCCACATTCTTCTCCCTGTTTTACTTTTCCATCAACTTCGGCTCGCTTATATCGACCTTCCTTACGCCGGTGCTGCGCAGCGACGTCACATGTTTCGGCCTCAACTCTTGCTACTCGTTAGCGTTCCTCGTCCCGGCCATCCTCATGACCCTGTCCATCGGTGAGTTCCACGACAAATCGGATATAAAATCCTTTCGGTGCTTGAGATTCGAACACTTAACCGCGTGCGGAAATCATCCGGCCGTATCCAACAACCACGCTCGTCGAACGCCCATCGGCGTTCCTCGCAAGAGATTTACCTCGAAATCGATTTAATATGCAACATGTTATAGAAGGGGTGGACGGATACTTTTCTGACTAACTGTATATAGGATCAAAGCACCCAAAGGGTTAAGTTAATTCGTTAATTTATCTTCATTCGTACTTTCAATTATCCTTTTTAAACACTTTTCTTATTTTACCAGTGATATTCGCACTTGGCAAGCCTCTGTACAAGATACGGCAACCCACCGGGAACATCACGCTGATCGTCTCCAAGTGCATCTGTGTAAGTCTCGTGTACCTACTTCATGTTTAACGAATATTAATTAAAATGATAAATTAGAAGTCAGATAAAACACGATAATGCTGTTTCCCTTCGGTCCACTTATCTGCCAATTTTAATTGGAAAACATGCATGCAATTGTTCACTACAGCACGCCATTTCCAAGAAGTCAAAGTCGAAGGGCGAGAAAAGGGAGCACTGGTTAGACTACGCTGACGACGAGTACGAGCAATCGCTGATACGCGACATCAAGGCTGCCCTGCAGGTCATAAAGCTGTTCATCCCTATACCGATATTCTGGGCGCTGTACGATCAGCAAGGCTCCCGATGGACGCTGCAGGCGGCCCAAATGGACGGCGAGATGGGCAATTTCCTGCTGCAACCCGATCAAATGCTGGTGGTGAATCCTCTTCTGGTGATGGCGTTCATCCCCCTGTTCGAGACCTGTATCTATCCGGTCCTGGCTAAGGTCGGGATCAGCACGCCCCTGAGAAAGCTATCCCTCGGCGGCTTGCTGGCCGCCTTGTCCTTCGTTATATCGGCATTCGTTGATCTTCAACTGGAGGTACGTGAGCAAATTAGTAAATTATATAGTCAATCACGCCACTCATGGTCGAGATGGCGCGACACCTCTGCGCATACAGGATGAGATGTTTTAAGGACGTTTGTGACGTTGACAGTGGTAAATGAAAACTGATCTATGTATTCGTGTTTCTATTTGTACGCTTAAGGCTTAAGGTATTATATGTAGAGTCACTAAACCCTCCACGGACTTGAAACTACTTGATGTTATTCGAATATTTACAGCTCTATTGGGGAAATAATCTGACGGCAGAGTGATGGAGCAACCTTCTTTCTTTCCCTAGGGAACGCAACCGATTCTGCCATCGTCGGGACTGGCTCAAGTGCGAATCTTCAACACTCTAAACTGTCCTGTGCCTATGACTATTGGTAACGCCACGACAGAACTTCAGAACTTGGACATGTGGGTGAACCAGCACATTGAAGTAAAGGGGACGCAAACGTTGAGTTACCAGGCGGACTTCACGAGATGCAAGACGGCTGGCTACTACAATCCTACTCTCAACAGTGTTGTGCACGGTGCGTTTGCAATTAAGAATTCCATCTGTCCCGAGTCATCGGCGGAGGCCTCCGCGCCTTCGGTGCATGTTGAATTCTGTGAACGCAGTAGGAGTTACTGACTTGAATATTATTGTAACATTCCATTAACCCTCGGACGACAGATAGTTCGGGAGACCGTACCGAAGACGGTGCCTGAGTCCATTTGAACCCATATCAACTATATCCTACAATGCGCGTTTTAGAGGATGTCCTTTTTCTTAAAGCAACTCATTTTCCCGACTTCTGAGCTTCTCTCTACGACTATTTACTGTTACATTTGGCAACGTCGCGCGTGGGTGAAAAAGGACCCGGCCACGCCGGCCGAGGTTTAAACAGAGTTCCTTCCTTCTTTGCCGGTTCCTGCGTATTTTCCAGGTCTAGTTGTTCTACAAAATCTCATATAGCAGATTCAAGTCCGGAGTAAAGGCCATTGTATTCTACAGTATTTATTCGCTAAGAGCTCGCGACTCGGAACTGGCGGTGAGCATTTAACGTTCCTCACCCGCTTTCAGTCCCTCTGACTCGCTCTCGGCTTCGCAGGACATAAATGAGCCAGAAGTAGATGAAGATAGCGCCGAGCTCTTAACGTGTATGCCAAACGGAGCTCTTAGCGAATAAATAGTGTATTTCTGCTAATTATATGATTGTATCACTCTGACAAAAGAACTTACGACCCACCTTCTGTAAATCGCGTTCCGCAATTGTTTTGATTTTAAACTCAATCGATTCCACGATTCGATTTTCAGGAAACATGACGCTGGAGGAAGCCGTTGCAACCTCCTACGTCATCACGCCCAACGGTCTCACCTACCATTACAACGACTCTGTGAGTAAATCTCGAGATGGTCTACCGAGGGTGCGCGGCCTCTTCTCCGTAGACCCGCCGGGGTCGTCAGTCACCGTGAAGCTCGTCAGGGCCGGCATACCCTTGTCATTCAACTGGACCGCCACCGACCCTCAAATCAGTAAGCTGGAAGACGTGAAGCACGACACATACGACATAATTGTAAACGACGAAAAAGTGAAAAGCGACGTGCCGCTGAAATCGGGCGGGGTGTACACGGTGGTTGGCTCTGTCACTGCCAGCGGAAAGCATGTGAACGTCGTGGTCGTGACACAATCGAACTCGCTGCACATATTGTGGATGTTACCGCAGTACATCGTTATCACGGTGGGCGAGGTGATGTTCTCCGTGACTGGATTGGAGTTCGCGTTCACTCAGTCACCGAACAGCATGAAGTCACTGATGCAGGCCACCTGGCAGCTCACGGTCGCCATTGGCAATCTAATCGTGATAATCATCTCGGAGGGGGCGTGGTTCGATAGGCAGGCAAGTGTATTTAGCGAACAGTTCTGTTTATATAGTAAATTCTCGTTATAAGCTCATTTCCACGATGCGCTGCACGATCGGGCGCTTTCCCCACCATTTCTTGGAATCCTTCGGGTCGATAGTGAGAGAACCCGAGAGTGGAAAAATTGGCCCTTCCCAAAATTTGTCACTCCCCAAAATTGATCGCTCCCAAAATTTAATGCTTCCCAAAATTTGCTACTTCCCAGAATTTGCCGCCCCCAAAAATTTACCACCCTTCCAAATTTGTAGCTCCCCAAAATTTGATGCTCCTAAAAATTTTCCGCTTCCCAAAATCTGCTGCTTCCAAAAATTTTCTACCCCCCAAAATTTGCCGCTTCCCAACATTTTTCATGCCCCAAAATTTGCCAGCCTGGGCTGCAGCCTACTTAGCCTATACCCAACTGCTAACTATAAAAGTGTTGAATGTAATATGGTATTTTTCAACAGCTTTGTTAAACGATATCATGTTATCGTTATTATTTGAACTAAATACCCAACCACCAAATGTGTTCTGTACAGACAATAATATGGCACTAATAGCTTCCTGTGATTTGGATTCCAAACTTTGGAACACCCAAGGATCTATTCCACCGTGCCAATAAAATTATGTACAATTCTGAGCTTTCTTTCTCACGTTGATAGGCTTACGAGTTCTTCCTGTTTGCGGGACTGATGTTCCTAGACATCATAATATTCTCTATAATGGCGAAGTTCTACAAATACGTGGACGTGCCAGACGACGACGAAGATCTTACCGAGGAAATTAGCATGACCGACAAGCGAGGAACGGAAAACAAATCTTACAAGGACGACGAGAAGTAAAATTCAAATTATACGATCTGCGTGAGTGTCTTTCTGCGCTTGTCCTGTACGAGCGCGGTGTGCTCGAGTCAATTGGAACGCGAAGGGTCGCGCATGCGCCGTGAACGCCTTCAGCTTCTGAAGAATACATCGGACCATTTCGATGATTGAAACGATCACAAGATTAATTCGTAATCCTTGTGATTAATGTATATACAAATTACAAGGTGAATCACCTACCTCTGCCACCTCAAACTACTTGTAAATTGTTTGTTACGTGAAAAAATATTTAAATCAAAACTTGTACCCATATAGCACAGACATCTGAAAAACGTCAACTGTACGTCCGCTTTAGGTATGGACGGCTTTAGGACGTCTTTTGAGCGTCCTTAGACGTCTCTATGCTATCTGGGAATAATTAGTTTTTCTTATGCCCCCGCAGTTCGAAAGATTTTTGAACGCTGTAATTTAATGTTACAAGTAATTCAAAGTAGTGGAGTTAGGTGACTCAGTCTGTATATCTTGATTTTCTATCCTGCCCCAAGGGTAGCAAATGTTTTAAAGGGAACAACGCAACGAGAGGAGTAGAGAATTAAATCGTGAGCATAAATTGTCTCTCTCGATAAAAAGTGAAAGGTTTTACATTAAAACGACAACTTATTGTTGAAGCTTTATACCATAACAATTACTTTAGAGGACGAGCATCAGGCGGAAACTGTTTGAATGGTTTTATGGTTACTCTGTTTCGCTTACGAAACTTTTGTACTTCGTAAATATAGAAGAAACCGATACTCTGTTGACCTATAATGAAAGTAATAAAATTCTAACCGGTGCGATTAATCGAAGACGTACATGACATCTGCGATATTTTGCTAGTGCAAATTGGGACAAGTTATCGCGCTTCGTGATAATAGGACAGTGTACATTCAGCATTGGAGATTGCAGTAAATACTCCGTATCGATACTCGTGCCACTTTCGATTGGCACGCCTCCGTCAAATTTGTAAATAAAGATATAAATATGTTTCTTTTTTAATAAAATATTAACTGTTATGTAACACATACTTATCGTGTGCTTCTTGATTACCTTTTTAAAGGAACTCACCATCGGTCCTCAATATCTGCGCGAATCTGTTACTTCAAGTATAACTCTAAACTGCTGCGATATTAATCGAGAAATATCGATAAGTATCGACTATACAAGATATGAAACTTCGGGACATTGATAAATGCCGATAACTGGACCGTTTATTTTGAAAGTGGTGTAAGTCCATTTTTAAAAAAAAATGAGATATCACGTAATTCATACTTAATTTAATGTAAATTTTTTATGTATAACTAGAGAAAAAGGACAAGAGAAAATGGACTTACACCACTTTCAAAATAAACGGTCCAACTATCGAGGATTCAAGTCGTCGATAAATATTGATGATGGTGTATGCAGGGTGTTCCAAAATTAAGGGAAAATTCCAAGAATTCAATATACTGATGCAAAAAGGCGTCGAAAAGTCCTTTACCGTTTTGGGGTCCACTCTTCGTCCTCGAGATATTAGCAGTCGAATATTAGCGGTCCAAGTTCCGGGGCGCGCAGTTTATAGCAGGGTCAGCTGTGCGCGGAGCAGTGACCGCTCGCGTGCGCACGCAGGAGGCGCGCGCAGCAGGTTCACGCGCACAGTAGAGTCGACCGCGCTGCAGCGCGCTGGTTCAAACCGGGGAAATAAAGTTTAAACTGCGAGCCGCGGAGCTTGGGCCGCTAATATTGAACTGTTAATATCTCGAGAACGAAGCCTCGGATCCCAAAACGGTGAAGGACTTTTCGATGTCTTTTTGCATCAGGATAACGCATGTTCCCGGATGCCCCTTAATTTTCCTCATTTAACTTCAAACAATCAGTTTTTCATTTCTGCTTGGCCAAGGAGAACGGCAAGTAGTGGAAGGCCATGCTCAACGCGGGGGAAAGATTCTTTATAAAATAAACAATTTATTTAGTAAAATAATAATACATCATTTATCATCTGTATTTTACACCAGTTTTGGGATTAAAATGGAAGAACAAAAATAACAGTGTTAACGTTATACATTTATGGAACGTATCGTGGACATGAATCGCAATGCTTTTATCATTGCACCTACGCTACGGCTCACAACACATACATGCTACAGATCGCTATACAATTGCTGCCTATTTGTACACAGATTGTCCTTTCATAGTGTCGCTCCTATAAAATTTAAATAATCCATTTTTAATAGACGATGCGGTGCTGCGAAGGCATTGGAAGGCTAACGAGATATAAGTTCCTGCTGCTCCACGTTCTATCAATCTTTCGCTCAATTACCTGTTTCACATTGTTGTTACAGTGTTCCGTGGCTATTGGAAAGTTTAAATAGTAACTCTTACGTAGCTGGCGCTAGAATTACGTGTAGGTGCTTTAAATTCGCCAAAATAAATAGTCATTTCTATCTCTCATCTTGGTTACAATAATAGGCTCTTTTTTTATCATAAACACTGTCTCATACTTAACAGCTGTACATATTATAGAAAAATAAAATACATATCGCAGTTTTCGTGCCAATTATATATATATCGTATGTATAATAGCCGATGTTAAAGGAACGATTACTTTCTAACAAATATATATATATATGTGTATATATAAAATTTTCACGCGCTTAACATAAATCAGCGAAGTGAAAACAGCGTACGCAGGATGGAACTAAAATTAAGCTAAACGTTAACGTAAGGTATTTGCGAAGCGTTGGTAAATAGATCTATATGTGAAATTAAACATTCCTAGTATAATATTTTCGATTACTAAATCATCTTAACGAAGAAAGGGTCAAATTTAAGCAGTTTAATAGGTAACCCAAATGCGTATCCTTACGATATAAATTTGTAGGATTATGATGTACACTGTAGCGTATAAACTAGATATAATCCAACTTCAAATATACTATCGACATTATAACAAACTTATAAATATTAGATCGGGATTCTCAATGTACAATATAAATCTGTCTTCGGCGTGACCCGTTCTTCAAACCCAAAGGCTCCCCTTATGAATCTGCGCTAATGAAATAGTCATCGAAAGAGATTAGAGGACAAAGCGAATCGTTGAAACACTCTGGCAAAGACCACTGGTAGATTTGGAAGCTGGGATCGGTGGTATAAAGTGATGTAGAGTGTTATAGTGTCGTACGACGTCCAATCTGTACTTCATGCTGCAAGTTAGTAACGGCGTGTAGAAAAATAATGTCAATCATACGAGACTACCCATACTTGCTATGAAAGTACAAACTATAGTACATCGTTGGAGTTAAAAAATATGTGTTCTCAAACAAACACGATAGTTTACACCGACGTTGAATGTTCATCGTCTCACAATGGTAAATCCCTTGCACAAAACGCAAAAACTCGGCCCTCCGTCGGGCCATTAGTTAACTTTGACTTCCTGCGTCATATAAGTATTAAAGTTGTATACATTCAATATATATATATATATATATTTATATATATAGATAAATGTCTCCGATATGGTACATTAACAGTGAGCTAAGCACCAGAAAAGGTATTTAAATTAAACGTATTCGTACTTTACTCAAACTATATGTGGTCCTCCTCTTTATTGGTTTGTGCTGGTGTTGCTGGTGTAGGGTCGTCATGGAACAATGGATTCTTTACTTCCATTTCGCCAGTCTAGGAAAAAAGAAGAGGATTTATAAAATATTCAAACAAAACTCTGCGACGGAGTTAAAGTAACTCACAGAAGCTAGTCCTGGACATTCGTAGACAGTATAGTCGCCCTCTTCGTTCTCCTCTTCGCTGTCAGCTTCGGAAACAGAGCCCGGATCTCTGGACGCAGAAACACGGCTGCACAAATTATTACTTACATGGCATTACTTAATTCGAATAGCGATCTTTAAAATTGTAAACGCAACATCTCTTCTATAATTAAGCAGGCATAGCGGAACAACTCTTTGCTGGTCTACATTCTCCACTTGAACTGTTACTGCTTAGCTCAAATATGTTATTTAACTGACTTACTTCTCCATGGCGATAATTTGTTGCTTCTGATGCTGAAAGTGGTACATTTGGGCAGACTGAGCGAGTCTTTGGTCTCCAGAGGGCGATACCTCTTTGTTTGGCCCAGTCACCCCGTACGCTGGATACTCTATATCGGCAGCTGCTTTCGCACCCCTCTTTAATCTGCGTAAAATTGAAGAAGCACCTATAGACACCCACGTGTATCTCTCATCCTATCATTGTACTAGCATCATATATCATTAGAGATGGCAGCAAGTGCGCTATACGCTCCTGAATCCCCCTCGATTCAATATCTACAGTATCGTACAGGCTGCTAACGCGTCCCATTGAGGTTTCGAGGCTACTTATGGCGTACTTGGTCCCATCGCCAGCCATCGTGCAAACACTACATTCACTGCGATTGCGATTGAAAGTTATTTTACTTTTATATTACCTGCACCATGTCAAAGTAATCAGTACGAGGGCAAACATAGCAGCTGCGCTGCAGCCAGCTACGATAGCTGAAAGCAAAGGAACAGGAGTCCACCTCGATACCTTCGAAGCCAGCCTCCGCTCGTCATCCCCCAAGGCACACTTACCAATGAAATATATATCATTATTCAAATCATGATTCACAGGTACAACCAACGGGTTATGCCCAGTGCGCCTCTCCAGCTCTGGCAGCGCTATCACCGACGCCTCCTCGAGCTTGGACTCGGCGTTCCTGGTAGCATCCTGATGCAACGTGCGCGAGTCTTCTACAATTCCGTTCCCTCCGCTCCACTTGCTCTCATTCTTCGCCACCTTCTTAAAACCCAGCTCCTCGCTGTCGCCTGTGCAAAGCCAGTTCGTAGACAGAATTACGCAAATCGTTCCCCTCGTCTACCAACGTGGAAGTTACTCCGGGAGCCGCTGCAATTAAAGCGCGACGGTGACTCACCCGAGAAGAAAGGAGCCTCTTGGTAATACCTAGGGTCATTAGGCTTCACCGCGAACGGGTGTCTCTCCTCTAGGTTCCGGTCGTCGAAGCTGAAGGTGAACTCTGGTCGAGATTCACGCACCTTCTGCGGCTTCTCATCTTCATTTACTGAGTCATCGTAACTTGCAGGGAACTCCATGACTGGTTCCTCCTTCATCCCGTTACCGAGGTCCCTGGTCTCTTCATAAGGGAAGTGCCCAGAGGCCTTCAGAGGCCCGTACTCGTAGCCGTCGTTCCTGGGGCTGGCCTCTTCGCGTGGGTAAGGCAGCTTGAGTCTGGGATACTCCAGGGGATTGCCGAAGAGGTTCAGCTCGTAGTAGGGCAGGTAGTGCTCCCTTTCGCGGGGTAGCTCGTCGAGCGGCTCGCTGTACCGCGTCTGCTGGTAGTTCCATCCCTTCAGCTTCTCCTTTCGATGGAAGTCGGCCAAGCCGCCCTTGTTGGCCCAAGCTTCCAGGAGGTCCTTCGCCTTTTGCCGGCTGAGCACCAGCTGGTGTTTGTTGTAGGGCTGGCTCGCCAGCAACGGGTTGAAGTAGGACCTCTGGGGTTGCTCCTCGAGGTACTTGATCAGCTGCCTCAGCGCGATCCTTTCTGGAGACTCTGGGACCTCATCTGGAAATTGTTGAAAGCTCACTAGGTGTCTTCTTTGTGACTTTATTAAGGGTTTGATTATAACTAGGGTGGTGGCAGGAATTTGACCAGTGGAGCATTGACCTTGTTTGCCCAGAAGGCCCCATCTTAAAAAAAATTATGATTTTATGCAAACACTATATTTTTTTCTCTACTTTTCTGTACACTTGGCCCGTTTTTAGTGTACTAGAAAATGGGCCCCTCAGCAGGTTTGCCACCTGGGCCTTTTTCCTTAAATCCGAAGCCGAATTTAGCCCTCTGGAAGGAGACTTCTTTTTCCAATGCGATCAGCTGCTTTTCTGCAGATAAATTGCTATTCCTGAGTGAATTTGAATGCGCTTGAGCTGGAAATGGCTCAATGGGGGAAAATACGAACAGAAGGCTAAACTAAAGAAATTAACATTCGCGGATTGTACAGCGCGTATCTCTTATCGTCCCACTTCCGGATGTTATCGTGGCAGAGCCCGTATGTGGATTTCCTGCGGTGAACGGGCACGTTTTCCACGAATGCGTCGTAGTGGATTTTGCCTGGCGTTAATATGTGCTTCTAAATTCGGTGTAGCGCGTTGAAGTTTATTGTTTATATGAAGGGTGGCTTGGAATTGTAAACGCAAACTTAACTGGTTAACAGAAGCTTAAAAGGAACTCTAAGTTTCACATTCTTACGCAATTAATTAATTTCCAATTAATTTCATCTTGCTGCTTTTCTGTATTATTCATTTTCTCTTATATCTTACGAGTACAGGTAACTTTAACACAGTAATTTTTCCAAATACACATGTGCGGCGTGGCCTGAGTCATTATGTGACGAAGTGCTTTACGCAATGGGCTCAAAATGACGATCGTAGCAAAATTAGATCTGATTGTGAGTCTCGCATATCGCGATGTACATAACGCGCCATTTTTTAAAATAGAAATCCGCGTCACGCGAGGGTTACTTGTACCTAGGTATTCTCGCGTCACTATAAAAAAAAATTCCCGGAATATTTGAGTTAACTTCCTTTCCTTCTACTTTTCCAGCGCAGCTAGAAGATCCCCCGCTGATAAGCACAGGCTCGCGAACTAGTGCTCCCGAGATCGTACTAAGTTTCCTTGGAGAAAAATATTTTCCAGTCCCGCGATACGACTGGGCTCCCAGTCACGCGATTTTAAATTATCCCGACTATCAGGAAAATCGCCGAGAGTAGAAGAAACATTGCAAAAAGCCACCGCCACCCAAAAGGAGTCTAAATCGGTACCGTCGAGTTTGTAAACAAAATTAATCCACGACAAAATCCACTGTTCCCAGAACATTAGAGCGTTATTATTCACAGCACTTGCAATCTATCAAAAAAATATTAGTCTCAGCCTGACCATCCGAGCGCTTAATACACCAAAATTCATTTACTTATCCCAAGGCCTGTTAACTACTCTAATTTCCGCCCACGGTTCCGAGACACCTCCTGAACGGATTTCCCACCCGAGCCGGAAGAAGCGGAGCCGAAGCATATGCGACTAAAGAAGAAACACAACCGGCAGCTGCAGGCTTCCTAGTCCAACGCCTCTACTTAGCCAGCAGCGTGAAGCTGAAGCCATTGTCGTTAAAAGAATATTCCTAATCAAGCGAGAAACTCTAGGGTGGACGTGAAAGCGGTCGAGGGAGAGCTGCTTGGAAGAAGTCCTCGACTAAGGTAGCACCGCCTCGTCTGGCTAGGCGAGGGTGCCCCATCTAGCCAGAAAATGGTAAAAACCAGGACGAGAGGGTGAAGATGCTGGGAAAACGGTGGCCGATTGTGCAGAGGCTGGTGTACACGGTGTCATTACCCCCGAGGGAACAGTGTTTCGCAGCTGATCGAACGCAGGGAACCGCTCACCTCGATAGAATTTCAGCTCGCCGGTGGAGAGGGTGATGAGAACGCAGCAGGGTAGCAGCAGCCATGTGCAGGTGCAGAGGCTCGGTGTCATCGTCACCGTTATTGCGACTGGCAGGTGTCGGCCAGGTGTGGTATCCACAGGTTTTTATCGTCCTACCGTCCGCCGTGGTTCCATATGTAAGCACGTCATTTCATTGAGGGCAGACAGAGAGCTTGCGCGGTCAAGTTCCGCTGCAATCAATACCGCCATTACCCTTTCCACCGCGCCACCCGACGACGTCGACCGCGGGCGCGACTCGCTCGCCTCTTTGCCCCTTTGCGCGCGCCCTCCGACTGCTCTGCTCGCGATGAAACGGCACCCTGTAGGGTATCCCCGCGAAACGGAGGACTGGTAGTTTTCGGGGGATTGAATTAAAAGCGGGCCCCTGTGGCAGACACACGGCACCGTGGTTCAGGGCGCTCCTCGTCGCAATTCAGTTTAACTGCGACTTGCAGGGTGGCTCGTATGCTGTTGTATCGTAACGGTGGACGTTGAGGGGAGGTTCCGGTCTGAAAAGGAGAAGAAGGTCTAGAAAGGACGAGAAACAGGGAAAATGTGATATCAAATTTCAAGTGGCGTTATTTTGAACTGAAATGTCATTTTTCGCAGTTTTGGAAGGTACCACCACTAGGGAATTTCATGCTCTTTAATAATAATCTGGCATTGTTCTCTATTTCGGACCAATAGTTTAGGTGCTACAAGTGCCACCGTTTTGGATGAATTTTTTGACGAAGGCGTCAAAATTCAGGCCTTTACTTTGACGACTCCCCGGTGCCACCTGCAATGATTAATTACGAAGAAATTATATTTCTATAGTTTAAGATATCATTGATACAATGCAAAAAGTCTCATTAAAGTATATGTAGTAGTTTTCCTGTAATTAATTCCTAGAGGCCACCTATTTTTATGGACTCTAAACCGGAATATCCCCTTAAAGGCCTGAAAGGACGTGATTTCTAACAAACGGGATAGTAAAAGGGATTGGCGAATCGTTGGGTCTGGGTGGCAGGCGTATTTAGGTGCCTTTGTGGTTTGCGAACTGGGGTGACTGAACTGGAGAGCTTTAGAGTCGATGGCTTGTTTTCTATTTTTGTAAATGAGAGTTACTGGTATATGAATGCTAGTTTAAGTTTAATAACGCAGATTGTATGTTTGTATTCGAGATTAAGGGAATGCTATTTTTTGAGCTAGAAACATAGCAAAAGTTAGGAACTTTTTTTGAGAAACTAGCGATTCGATTCATCTGAAATTTCAACCATGTTTTTATGCATCCTTGAAGAAACTGTAGTTTTTTTTTATTAATTTTTTAATAGGTCGTCCGTTGGTCCTTAAAAAAATCCCAAATTTTGCTATGATTTTAGCCCAAAAATGGGATTCCCCCTTAAGATTTTAATTTTTCTAATTTAATTTTAATTATATCCATTATATGGGCAGTCTGGAACAGAAGCGAATGTAATAAAAATCAGTTCAGTAATAATAATAATAGTAAATGCTTGTAAGTTGGAAGTGAGATCGAATAGGAAGCGTAGGGATGGATTTCTCGAAGCGTCGAAACCTCGAAATCCAAGAAAATTTCGATTTTCAAGAATTTGAATGTTTGCACTTTTTTGGGATTCAAAACTTCGAGACTTTAATCTCGTAAGACAATTATTTCATTATCTTATTAGTTTTTAACTATTTTGTCATTAGTTTCGTGAATCTCTCACGAGACAAGCATAATAACATATTCACAAGAAACTCGAGAATTTGTACATTCTTATATTTCTGTTTCTATTTTAGTCAAAAGAGATTAATGCGAAAATTTTGTTGACTTAATAATAAAGTGAAATATTTCACTTTTAAAACAGAATCAGCACTACAAGTGTCGAGAGTGTTGAATCTCAGAAGTTCCGAGAGTTTCGAAGCCTTGCAAAGTTTCGGTTTCGAGTTTCGAGAATTTAAAAATGACGTTCGAACCCACTCGTAGTTTTTAGTTATATGATGTTATTGATCTAAATACACCCGTAAATACCGCAAATTACGAGGCACCCTGTGTCGAGACGTGGGCGTACCTCGAGGAACAATGTGTTACGTGAACGGTCACTTGTTCGCTTATCGTTAAGGGTATTGTATATGCATTTCCTGAATTTGTCGCAAAATTTCGATCCTTTCAGCTAGTAACTTTGAACTGTGACATAAATAAATTTAATGGAGACAGATTTACCGCAATATCGCACTGTAAAGACGACTATTTTTGCACTGTAGAATAATACTTGGTGATAATGACTTCTGCCAGCGTACACAGCACGCAGCACACGACTGTTCGAAGAGTATTAACGACATACCCGCGTCTGATCAGGATTACGTTCGATGCCCTCGCTGCTACTTACCGATTTATATATTGCAACTGTCCAAGTGGAGTGGGTCGAGTCTTTGCTGCCGAAGTTCATTTCATATCTTTCTATTAAGGAAGAAGACGCTCTTGAAGGAAATTGTGTTACTTTTCTATGAAACGAAAAGGGGATAATATATACAATTTATCGCATAGTTAAATATTTAGCTATCTGTTGCTTAACTGTTAATATTTAGCTGTCTGTTGCTTAGCTGTCTTTTCTAAGCATAGAATTAAAATTTTAAGTTAAAAAAACTTTTAATATTCAAAATTAACATTATATTAAATATATAAATTTTAATATATTATAAAACATGACTATGCTTAATCTTGATACTTTTTCCTATGTAAAAGTATCAAAGAAGTAATAAAACCGACTTCAAGAAAATAAAAATACACTGAAAAGTGAAAAATAAGTTTTTTCCTTATTTAATCTACGACTCTCAATTCTTTTATGTCATCGCCTCATCTTTTGCACTGTGTAAATCTGCCGCCGACTTGAAAAAATTGAGTCATAAATTAAATAAGGAAAAAACTTATTTTCCACTTTTCAGCGCATTTTTATTTTTTTTAAGGCCGGTTTTAATTTTTTTAATTTTCAATTTTTTACTGTTTTCAGTTATTTAAGTTGTATAACTACATTTATTTTTAAAAATTTGGGCAGGCCTACGAAAGGAGCTGCTCGTAAAAAAAACTGTTTGTTAGAAACGGATGATTCCAATAATAATGAAACAGATTTCTTATATTTTATGTAACTTCAAAACTACGGCAATAATGCAAAAAAATACAATAAGTTTCACGAAAATCGGTCCAGTAGTTACGGAGAAATTCGCGGACAAACATAATACATACTATCACATACATACGTACAAACACATCGAACTGAGAACCCCTTTCTTTTTGAAGTCGGTTAAAAATAATTATCCGCGCCTTCTTCCCTCTGTAGCGATGGAGCTTTATAGTTCGAACGAAGTCAATTGGCCGTTCAAGGTCACTGGAGAGCTATTCCCACCACGTCCCTTGATTAGCTCCATCACGCCATCTTTCGGCTGCGCTGATCTATAGCGCACACTTTATCCTTCAGAGAAGCAAATAGCGCAAAGTATCTTTAAATTACTAATCTTAAATTAATAAAAAGAAAGTAGTGGAACCCACAAATGACCACTTAATTTTATATAAACTACTATTTAATTCCCTATTCAAATTGAAGTAAAATTCATAACAGCACAGCGATCTAATTTCCCGCGAAATTATTTAAAAAACTTTTGCAGAAATCGCGCAGAAAATATGATAAAGGAAAGGGAAACACGGTAGACACTCATTAAAAACTTTAAAATACTTTATTCTCAATACATTCTGTTGTCAATACCTTGTATATTTAAAAGGAAATCACATGGATCTTTACGAAGCGTTCACCCACGCTCTCTCGAATTCAAATTCGTTACATAACCTCTCATATATCGAATATCTCGAAATATCTCGACAGAAACACTTGCCGCGGTGAATGAACGCTGGGCGTTCGAATGAGAATCACATTAAATCTACGTACAACTGTAACCGTTATTATAACTCGACACGTGGAATTTTGATAATTGTGCATTTCCCACGCGCTTAACCTAGTTCACAGAATCGCTTCGATATATGTCTTTGTACTTCAACGACTAGCAGTAGAGTTTTTCATATTTACATGATGGTTAATTAACGTTTACGAAACTTTCGTGAATTCCTCCACGATTGAGCTGTTTGTTGGTCGACGATGATCCATTTAAGTATCAAGGTCACTGATCAGGGGTTCGCTTTTCGAAGGTCTGCGCAGTGGTTTACTCTTGTCCCCGACTTTCTGCTTTTTCTTCCGGTTCACCACCCCGTCCGTCGCGTCCATCATCCTCAACAGTTGCGTCTGATCGGAGCAATCGACTGGCGCGACAGATATGTCTCTCACTGCCCTGAACTTGCCGCAATTATTTAGGTGCTCGTTTTCCAAACGGAAAAAGTTCCACATAAATCTCCTGTTAGAAAGGAGCACCATTACTTTCCATTCATTACTGTCACGAACTTCGTGATCCGATAATCAACAAATGTACACCAACGCTCAATAATCAGTTTGGGGGGGGGGGGGGGCATAGTACCTTTTTCGCCTTAAAATTAAGCACTCTTTATAAATTTTTTTCTATCTGAAAATGAAAAGCTAGAAAGGTGTGGTTTGTTGCAAATGAAAGCTCAGTGTTCGAAAGTATTAAAATAATTTTTATTTAAAAAAATCACTCTCCCTCACCTGGCTATAGTTGCTCGAAATTGGTCCATCGCGAAGGCGGAATTTATGGCACCGCAATTCTACTCACTCCGCGAGGGACCTTTTGTTTAATAAAAATTCTTTTAATACCTTCAAACAGCAATCTTTCATTTGCAGCAAACCCCATCTTTCTAGCTTTGCATTTCCATGCAGAAAGAAAATTCATAAAGAATGCTTAAATTTCGGGGGACAGAAAGTACCATGCCCCTTTAACAGAGCTGGGTAAACTTCGGAACGAAGCATTCACCGTTCCGGGAGACTTTACCCAGGTCTGATTGCTGGACGAGAGCTTAGCATGCCGCACATGCGGATTAGTGTGCAGTTCAAAGGAAACAGAAGTAAAACATTTGCCGGATGAATGAGTGGCGTACAATGTTCGCGTAATGTTATGCACGGTGGAGTATTTGAAGGAAAAACCATAGATTACAAGATACTAATGTCAACGGTCCCGAAATTTCATCAGCTCGTCGACATCGTTGTCGGTGCGATCCATAAGACCCATCGCTGCCTTCGCCTCGTCGTCCTCGGTGTGCTTACAAGGCCCTATGGAGATATCCCGAACCGCTCGAAATTTGCCTACGTTGTACAGGTGTTCGTTTTCCAGGCGATAATAGTTCCATATGTACCTTCTATCAACTGATTAGTAAGACGAATCGGGCACACCGTGAATGAGATCTCTCGTAGTAAATCAGAACGACTCTTCGACCGCAAAGTGTAAAGCACCATTTGGGTAAATCAAGAGAAACGACGAGGTGTTCGATATTTGAAATGAATAAAGGAATAAACAAAGTAGGAATAAAGATTGAATAAATAATAAAATCCCTTACGTGGTATCGTTTATTAAGATTTATTAGTTCCACTCAACAGACATTACTTTTTCGAGTATGCGTCGCGTGACTGAAATTGTCAAATGATCTTAAGTATCATGCAAGTGAGAGTATGCGTTAAGCCTCGCTGGAAATGATATACTACGCGGAACTGAGCGACGTAAAAATATACGGTACACATCTATCACGGCTACTAAAAGATCTAGGTTTATTAAGTAGCAGCGTTAACTTACATCTAACTTACCTGAACACTTCCAGAGGCGCGACTATGGAGACCATTAAGTCTGCGTGAACGTAGCCCATTTCGGTGAGGGAGAGAGAGAATGCCCAACCGAAGCGCAGTATAAAGTCCTCGATTATCGCGAAGTAATAGTAATACTGGAACATAACAGGATCGTCAAGGTGCATAATGCAACGCGGAATAGCGATTTTGGGCAACTTACGGGAGACGAATAAACTATTTCTTCTCTAAGAAATCTGTTCTCTCCTGCGTTACTGTCGAACAGTCCCCAATCCAACTTCACGTCCCATGTGTACGCGAAACAAGAACTCACTATGCTGGCAGTTATCCACAAGTAGAAATAAGGATTTTCGGTGGACATTACGTAGAACTCTACAAAAAGATGCGTGTCTGTAGGGGTGCCTTTGGGATTTGGTTAATTATGCCAGCGGCTGTTGTGGAACTTACTAGAGTTAGTTAAGTGTAGATATGAGAAGACCACAACGAAGAAGCTCGTGGCGTATTTCCCTGCATTCACGAGATGCGGGAAGCCTTCTTTCGTGTCCCTGTACCGTCGTAGACATTGCGCGAATCGAAACCACGCTGGCAAGCACACCACGATAGGTCTCATGGATAATTCGCGCATTATACAAGTTTCTGCGTCTGGAGGAAAACATTTCAATTTTTTGTATAATTAGGGACCCACAGCGATTTTGATACAGGGCCATTCCGCGGCAAATCGGTCACTTTTTTCCCTTGATAGCTGGGACTTTGTTGAAACTGGAGTATGTTGTAGCGCTCGTGAAATTAGCGGGGGCTTAAGTCGTCATTTTGTCGAGTTCGAATTGGTTTGAAAAATACAGGGCCTCGAATTTTGCGATCTTTGCCTTTTTCAAGAATTTTTATCTCGGAAACTATTTGTCGGATTTAGTTGATTCCTTCCTTATTTTAATCTAGAAGGATCGACTTTTCTAAATAATTTTTTTGCCGGTTGAAGAATCATTTTTACCCAAACCCACCTAACTTCGCGAGGACTGCAACATACTCCAGTTTGAACGAAATCCCAGACAGCGAGGGGGAAATGTGACGAAAGACCATACAACGCTTCGCAATAACTCATAACGAACCAGTGACGCTCGTCCACGACGAATTTTGAACATAGAAGCAAACGAAATACTGGAAATCTAAGAAAACAGTGTGAAGAGAATTGAGCTGATCGGCAAGCCAGAAATCAGCGAAGCCGACGTAAAAGAACGGGGCGCAGAATATTCTGCCCAGCACGCGAAGTGCCCAGAAACGAGCCTCGTGTCGTAGCGTTTTTGTTGGATTAAATAGAAATAGAGCTAATAGTACATACATCAGCATCTGCGAACATAAACGTATTAGTGTCACTGCGTTCACTTCATTCTTAATACCTTCACGCGTCACGACTCACGGGCTGAACAAACGGTGGCACTCCTAAAGTCTCGCTGTACAGGAAACCCAAAATTGATAAAGACCAGACCATGCCAAAGATACTTGCCATTTCGATTATGTGCTGAAAGTATATTGTTCGTTAGCAGTCGGAAGTTAATCCTACATAATAAGACGCTTAAGGGATCTGTTAGCAAAATCTGTCTAGAGGCTTTTCTCGTACTTCCCGACGAAGTAAAAGGATGAAATTCAGCATGAAGTTTCCTGGGTAACTATAGGTGCCGTAAAAATTCCTAAACCTGGAAAATTCGAAAATGGGTAGCCTAAAACAGATATTATGTTTAGCTTATGGACCCTAAGGGTTTTAAGCACTGCTGAACACTAAGTTTTGGTAAGTTTCTCTTCCCTTCTCCGCAAATAACGACCCAGGTCGAGGCAGGTACCTGTTGTGGGTACCAGAAAAATACCCGAAGATTGAAAAGTCGGTAATTCGTTTTTAGAGAGGGTTTCAAATGCCGCCGAGCACGTTTGTGACTCAGGGCCTCGCAATGCCCTTCAGGTGACCAATTAAACAGGTACCCGTCTGGTACCCAAAAGTAGTAAAATTTCGTATTTCGCAGGGAAAATCGTTTCTAGGTGGGGTTTCCATAAAAAATTCTGCCTACCTCGGACGTCTTATTATATAAGACAGGTATTATAAAAACTACTGTGCCTGGATGGAAAGAATGCGGTCGAGAAACTCTAGGGTCCGAATATCAGGTCCGACTAGTACATCCCTATTGGCCGGCGCGACAACGTCGACGAATACAAAGTAAGCAAACGGGACACGGGCGGCGGGAGTCAATGCGAGCAAAGAACCCCTCTTGCCCCTGTGACATTTCAACCGACTTCTTTCCATCCAGGCACAGTAGTTTACCATAAGGAATAAAATAAATGATCGATTTTCAAGGAATAAAATGATCGATACAAAATCTTGCACAACCTGTTCGGATAGATGGTTCCGAGGATCGAGCTCAAATATCAAAACATGATTTACACCAGAAGACCTCCAGCCGTAGACGTTTATACCCATGAGGAAGAGAAACTGTATCAAGAGCAGCGGCCCGCGATATAATCTACATAAGACTCGCCAATTAGTATTTTCTCTGTACTGTGCACCTGCGGAATGCAACGAACAGTAATATAACTCGAGAGCTTCTTAATCTTCTCACAACATTTGCGTGTGAAATAGGCGTTTACCTGAAATTACTACTGCGATAAGGAGTACCAAGAAAGCCCCAGAGAACAGTCCAACTTTGAACGTAATCCACGGGGACAGCTTCTCGCCAAGTGGTGGGACTCTCAGACGTTTCATAGCACGCTGCCTGTCTCCATGCTCCAAATCCCTCGTAACTAGCGCCTCCACCTCCGCAATGAGCCTGTCTATATCCTTCCGCGTGTGGAACAACGCTGTATCTATATTCTGCGCTTTCCATTTTCCTCCCAGATCTATATTCAAAAGCTGGAACAATAAGATCCCTCGTTAAACAGCGCGCACACAGAGGCGCGTATACATACTCTTTCCTCTACGCACTTTATCGTGCTTCTTTAATATCTTTCTAAATCCAGTGAAGTTGAGGGTCTGATAGTTCTGGAGCAAAATCAAAAAGAGGTAGAACTCGGAGAAAGCTAATTTCAGTTCCTGTAGTTTACGAGCCGACACCGGCTTCTTGTGTAGAATCTTATTGCGATAGTGGGTCTTGCGATTCCCGTGCCTGTCTTCCGAAGCAGACAGAATCTCGCTCAGCTCATTATTCAGCGTAGCGAACCTGCGGGTAGCTTCCGCGAGCTTCTCTAAAGGAATAATGCGTTAATACATCTTCAAACATAGAACGCGAGTAATATAGAAACAAAATTTACCTAAATAAAATGTATTTATCTTCGCCAGCTCCTTATCGCAGTAATGGAAAAACTTCTCGTCGAACTTGTTAAAATAACGCTCCAACACCTGTGAATCCGTCACGTCCATCGCTGGCGCTTGCTCTACTGCTGCGTAGAGCAATGCTTTCATTTCCTGCACGAGAAAGTAACACAAAATCAACCCAGGAATAATTCTTGCAGTTTCGTAACACAATAACTCTCAGCGTGTCTTCAAAAATTTGGAAGCTTCAAATTTAGCAACATAGTGATCGGCTACGACTTTCGATAAGACACTTGCTTATCCCATACACATCACTCAAAGAAACTTCTAAATAAACAGCATAAGCCTTCGTTCGCATAAACTTCGTACCCTCTCTGCCAAGTGACAACTGATTTATTATTTGTTCCCGAATGAAACTCTGCTTTTTCGTTGTCCTTGATCGAGAGGAGAAACTCTGTGCGTTGCTTCGGCAATGTGTAACGCCAGCGGATCGTGGGTACAAGAATAAAGAAGATGCAAAGGAGCTTTCGTTTTACCTCGTAACTTATGTACTGTTTTCTCCATTCGGGCGTGATGTGAGCACTCAAGTGCTCCGCGAATTTCATTTTCCTCGAGTTATATCACTCGACGATCCTGGTGCCCGTGTCAGACCGAATACCTCGAAGCACAAGCATCGAGACCGATCATCCGTCAAGAAGAATCATAACGAGTTATTTTGGGAAAAAACAAATTCTACGTACGACAGGTACCTGCGTGTATAGAAATTTTTTGAGGTTATGTTACGCGCACCGCGTCGCGCGATGTATATATACGTACTTAATAATTATTATTTAACTGGATGCTAGATATTATCGCTATGATTTCAAGCGTAGGTGTTTGATGTCCGCTTTGGGATCGCGGACGCGACGAAAGTTTGTGGATCTCATTGAAGAAAAGGATTACGAAAGATATATAACAAGGAGGCGGATTGTTAATCATGTCCAGGGGACTAACTTTCGCAAGGTGCAGGCAACTGCGATGGGTAATTAAGAGAATTTATGTCGATAATCTAGTAGCTTAAGGGTTGTTTAAGGAATATTTATTTGTTTTCTTATTCGACGGCTGAGAGTCATAGCGGGGTAAGTGCAAATTTTCAGAATTTGAGTTAATAACAGTCTTTGAGTTTTACAGGCTTCATCTGTTTAGTTTCTTAGTGAATGAAGTTGTAATTTAATTCTCGACTGAGATATATGAACATTTCTCTTTGGCGCTTAACTAACTAGAGCAGAGCGTTTCGATGCACACTGGTGTAAGGGTTTATGTTGGAACTACGATACAAAAGTATAAGAGCTTCCATCGGACGGTGATAAAAGTTGTTCAGAAGGATCTTTCTTTGGTGTGTTTGTAGTTACAGTCGTTTAAGGTTTCGCAAGGATGAAGCATTTAAACGCGAGTGATTCTGAAGGAGAATTATTATCTTCATGTTCCGTAGAATGGTAAATGTGAACTTGTAACTTATCTAAAAGAAATCTGTTAACTATGTATGAACAATGGAAACAGGGATAATAGCGAAAAAGAAGTAATATTTGGTTCTCGACGCTTGCATCATTGGTCGTTTACTAAGCGCAGCTCAGCTCGCTGCTTCAATGTACGGCTGGGACTGTTTGTCGAATTTTTTGGTAGTCGAATATTCGAATACTGTTCGAATATTTAAGTATTCGAATAGTATGGCGTGAATTATAATTCAAGTTCTTTAGGTTCATTTGTCAGGGTGAAGTCTTGTAAGCTACTTTTGACCCACTTCACACCATACTATTCGAATATACATCAGTATTCAAATAATAACATTTGAATACTCAAATATTCGAAGTTTATTCATAGCATTCGAATACTTGTAAAATATTCGAATATTAAATTATTCGAATAGTCCCAGCCCTACTTCAATGTAAACACTTCCATTATAAAACTATAGAATGTGTTTCTACGCTTCGGTCTCATTACCGCTCTGATCGTTTATTGCAGCTCGAACATAAACGTACCCTAAGTCGGACTAATTGCAGGTGTCGTCGTTCTTATTTATTATGGTAGTACTTTGAGCCTTTAGACGTGTTCCCACCACTGTAATGTAAATGTAGAGTTCTTTATAACAGTAAACACATTATTTTACGAGGAACAGCATGCGAGTGACCTACGCCACTATGAATCTCGGCCCTCCATGTGTTCACGAAGCACAGTATTTTACTGAGTTATTTTACGCTCGAATGTGATTGCTGTTTTCTTTGGTTCCTGCTTTAATTAGTACTCGCAGGAGAAGATGAAAGTCATAGAGACCGTGGATGAGCTAATTTCGAACGAGGAACTCAAACATAGGCATCATCCCGGTATAATAAAGCCCAAGCAAGTGGAGCAACCTGAATGGCTCTTGAAAACAGTTCGCACGATCGTGTCAGGTAATGGAGCTAGGGAGATACATTTATAAGAAATTGTAGCTGTTTTGTCAATGAAATTTAATGAATAGTAGCATCGATGTATTACTCTGTACAGAGGAAACCATATCGCCGAAGCTGCTTCACGAAAGCGGGCAGAGACTAGCGTTGCATCTTACCGGTCGACATCCGCCGCCTGAAGCGGAAGATATTAATTTTAAATTCCAACAAGTGCAGGCACGGGTGAAACGAGCGCCCGTAGATGATACAACGGATACGACGCAGGAAGAAGAGCTGCTGAGGAATCCGAAAGCTAGGAGGCTTTTCAAAGAACTCGTTTACAATTGGGTGCCGGTGCAGTACGACAAGTATACAAGCTTGGCGTACTTAGTTAACAGAAGCGTACCCGAGTACAGCGTTTTGCATAAAATTTTCAACGAAATTAAAACTAACGATGCAAATTTCACGCCTAAATCGCTGTTCGACTTTGGCTCCGGTGTCGGAACAGCTATGTGGTGAGATACACAGAGAAAATGTAATATTATTACGATGAGATTGTTGAGAATCACAGCTTCGTTTCTTTTAGGGCGGCGTCCCAGTTCTGGTACAAGTCGATCAAGGAATACTTATGTGTCGATATTTCTACAGAGATGAACGAGCTGTCTGAGTACCTGTCGAAGAGGGCGAAGCCACAAATCAATCTCAATTATATTTTCTACAAAGAATTTTTACCCGCGTCCGCGACTGTAAGGATACTAATTATACTGGATTAAAGTTTCTAATTTAGATTGTAGTTGTTACACATAGGTACTTTGTATTACAGCCAACTTCTGATATCGTAGTGAGCGCTTATTCGCTATTCGAATTGCCGAATCAGAAGTCTCGTCTGGAAGTGATCTCGAAACTTTGGCACAAAACGGAGCAGTATCTAATTATCGTAGAGCAGGGAACAAGAGCTGGATTTAACGTAAGCTTTCACTTTCACAACTCGTGTGTCTATAATCTGCTTAATACGATTGACTGATCGGTGTCTTCCGAACAGATAATAAACGAAGCTCGAGAATTCATACTGAACTACACGAACGATGCATCTGGCGTACATGTGATTTCACCTGTAAGTACTCGACGCCTCTGGATTCGTAAACCCTATTTGCTGTACAAGCATCTTCTCAATGATATGAAGTTATCGTAGAACCATTTCAGTGCCCACACGACTCAATGTGCCCAAGATATATGACAGACGATAATACTCCTTGTAATTTCGAGCTCGTCTACCTCTCGTTAGCTTTTTTTGAAAAGTCTGCGTACATCCGAGAACGCTACTCCTATGTGGTGTTTAAGAAAGGTAAGAAAGAAAGCTGCTACCTACGTCTAGAGCAGCGATGAGGAACCTTTGGCCCGGAGTGGGTCAAAAGTGGAAACCTAATACTCGACGCGGGCTGTAATATTAAATACTTAAATATACTAATCGAAGGAGTTTAATTTATGCGGTGAATTTGTTATTTCTGACATAGATTCACTATTGAAATGATTGCGGGTCGCGGGTTGTTCATGCAATGGTCTAGAGGTGTGCCAGAACCCGAAAGTGTCGGGATTCTCGACAGTTCCGAGGACTCGATTGCCGTTTCGTAAAAAAAAGTTAGGCAGTCCTAATAATACGAATCCCGACGCCGAAATAAATTTTCGGGTTCTTGCACACCTCCACCTAATTCTAATAAAAAGTAGCTTCACGTTGCATGTTCTAAAGAAGCATTAACAAAGCTCGATTGCAGGTAACCGTCCCGAGGATGATTGCCAGTGGCCACGAATCGTCAGGCCAGTACTGAAACGATCCAAGCACGTTATCTGTCGCCTGTGCACGGCTTCGGGAGAATTGGACGAGCAAATCTTTACCACGTGGAAAAGCGGAAAGTTCGTATTCTTCGCATTGGAAATATGTAAAGTATTGGCAGTGGCGGACTGGGTCTAAAAATAGTGGTTGCCCGGAAACAAGGGGGGCCCACCCATAACTACTATAAGGCTATCATTGAATTTTTATGAGAAACAACGTATGCGTCGCCGATTTTGGATTATCTGAAACAAAAAAGTATAGTATAATAGCTAAGCATTAACGGACCCGTTTTTTTAATATTTTGAAACTTTGCTGAGTAACAGCGTGTTGAAGAGAAGAATGCTGATTTTCGCGAAGAGTTAAAGTTGAGTTAGGTGGTGCACCGTAAGTATTTTTACTCCTCGTAAAAAATAACCGTCAGTTCGGAGCCACCTCGTGACATATATCTACATATATTTTCTTAACTTTTATAATTGCTTTTAATACTTTACAATGTGCTGAGATTAAATGCTTCTCTACAATTTGCATCAGAGGCCACAGGGCCCACTTGCCATCGGGCAAGCTGACACCCTGGCCAGTCCGCCACCGAGTATCGCACGTCCCAACGAAATATTCTTACCCACGTATTAATTAAAAATCTTGTGCTTTCAGGAATACGTATCGCTGCGCGAGGGCCAGCGAATGGGGCGACCGGTTGCCTTTCAAGATAGAGAAAAGTAATAGCACCGAAGAACCTGAATAAAACCATTTGTACATTCGTAGTTCCTTGAACAGGCGCGTAACACTTGTACAGTTCTGTATAAAAATGTGCAATTCTTTCTAATTCCCCTTGGCAAGAAATCAATTCGCATTTTCTTTACCTGCAGTTTAAGTAGCAGTACAATGCTAGCTTGTAAACAAATTCGAAGGCGCAATGCTTACCCCAAGAAGACAATCTAATCTTCGTTAATCGAAGTATCGTTAATCACTCAGAACATCGCTATTTCGTTAATAACGTTGAGTGAGTGTATCGCGTGTGTATCGTATAAGGCGCCGGTACTTACCTCTGTGGGTTACATATAAAGATTGTTATTCAACAACTTTTTCAAGGAGAATAAAAAGATCGAAGGATAAAAGGAGGGGTATTTAAAAGGCGTTTGCACGCTGGTCCACGGCCAGTTCTGCTTACACAACAGAGGAGGGCAGTTCGCCGAGCACAAGGTAAGATCGGCTCGACGATTTTCGGGTAGGGGCACCGGAAGTCCACGTGAAATCCAGTAGCGGATCAGAAGGTAACTCGTTTCTCATCGATTCTCCGTGATTATCTAACAAGCGCTGCTAATTCAAACTGACTGGTGCGCAACGGTTTGAAAAAGTGTTAAATTTTTTATATATTGCTATTAATTTGTGAATATGTTTATTGTTAAAAGACATAAATGAAAAGTGCGCAGGTTTTGGATCTCTTAAAGTGCATCGGTTTTTAAGTTTCTTTGCTAAATTTCAATTTAATTTTCAATTTTTCATTTTTAATTTAGAAGGACGTGCAATAATATTCAAATTGAAGAATAGAATTATAAAATCAGTGCACTCGCACGAAGTCCTCTAGATTCTTGATTAATTGTCAATCTTCGACCCTCTTTCTCCCTCAGATCGATTTCTAAAGATTACTCAGTTTCAAAATTCAAAACAGAAGCACTTTTTACGAAGGAATCTTAAATTTTATTCGACAAATACACAACTACCCCTATACTCCACGGTTAGGCTCTCAATAATTTTTAATCTCGGAAGTACCGATCGACGAGTTTAAGTACCAAAGCCGAGGGGATGAAACCAAGTTGCGTTAAGGAACAGATGAGGTACGAATTGCGAATATTGAACCGTCAGTGTTTGAAAGTTGGAAGGTGAAGAAATGCCCTGCTCGAAAGAGGATAAACGTGTTAAGAAGTATGTACACAGAGTGTTACGCAAGGTGTTATGAAGTGATGGAAGTGAGTGCATGCCCAGATCTTTCCACGTGCAACTTTCTCCCGCACATCCGCCTCGTGTTTCACTTTCTTCTTCAAGAGCGCGCCGACCGAGCACGCGTTCTCGCGCCGATCGAGGCCCATTCTTCGTACAAATGCCTCGTTCGAAGGGTCTACACTACTATTTCAACAGGATATCGTGCCTTCAATTTAATTACAGAGGAGCCTCGATAATCCGGGCTCCTCTTAAACCGAATTCCACTGAAGGCAGTATAAGGCACTAAAAAGGGGCATTTCTTTATGAATTTTTTGCTAAGATACTATTGATAATAGCTCCCTCAAACTTTGTACACTTATTTATGTATATTTCAAGAAAATATATGTTTTTTTTCGCAAAGGAATATTGAGTCGCTAAAGAGATATGTACTAAAAAAAAATGTAAAAAAATGTATTCTGAAGAAATAAGCTTAATATCACCCGTTCAATAATAATAATATTCTTTTCAGTTAGGTAGATAGGTTTCTGTTCTTCGAAGGGTTTCAGCTCCTTGAATTTTCTTTAAATATTTTTTCTCCACGAGAGTGTTTCGGTTAATCCGAGTTCCGGATAATTCGAATCGGTTTGTTTCCCAGGCTCCATTGCATTGCTTCTCCATCATTGATCAGCATTCCAACCACTAAAACAAATCGTAGCACTTTACGTAAGCATTACACGATATCGGTAACGCTTTGAATGAAAGTGTCTCTATACAGGTTGAGTTACGCGCAACTTCCGTTTTCCTTCTTTGAAAGTTGTTTTCGTTCGTGAAACGTACTACAGCAGATTCTAATGTAATAAGTGGGATTCAAAACAGGATAGAAAGTTGGCTGATTTACAGCCGTGAAAAGAAATCACAAAAGATTTGATCATTGCTTTTTCGAAATTATTATTAGACAGTCGTTACGCCTGCTGGGTAAACTTAGCGAAATCATCTGACTAGATTTGAAATCAACTGACTAGAATTCTGCGTTGTTTGGTTGAAAATATGAATGGGCATATAATATATGCAAATTGTATGCGAAGTACATGCTATTTACTGGTTTCATTATTTTGTTACGTAGGGTGTTCTTGGTAGCAGGGCCAGGGTTAACGTTTGCGGGGCCAATCAATTTTGTAATAACAAATATCTGTGCATAGGGCCCCGCAAAATTTACGATGACTGCGGACTGTGGGGCCTTTTAAATAAATTTTATAATAATAAATGCATAGGGGCTCGCAAAATTTACGATGAATCTTTCGTGGACCACGGGGCTTTTAAGGAAATTTTATAATAATAAATGCATAGGGGCTCGCAATATTTACGATGAATCTTTCGTGGACCACGGGGCTTTTAAGGAAATTTTATAATAATAAATGCATAAGGCCCCGCAAAATTTACGATAAGCCTTTCGTGGACCGCGGGACCGAGTTCCGTAGCATCTAAATAAAGCGGTCAACGAATCAAATTTTTCTTCGATAATCTACACAACAATATCTTCGCAAAATCTCTGCTTTTGAAATTTTTGAAGTATCGAGCACCTCGGTGACACGATCCTCGAATTATTAATAACTACTTTGAACAGTGCATTCGAAGAATACATCGTCCCTCCATAGTTCATAATTAATTTATTTACTGTGTAAACGAAAATTAATTGTGTTCGCAGCATGTTGTCCGTAGCGATGCTGTTGATAATATTGCTGCTACTTCTGCTGTACCTTGGATCGCAGAAACCAAAGGGATACCCTCCAGGTATCATTTTCGTATTTTAATATCATATCTCTTCGTCTTTGAATTTCACAAGGGATGTTCGGCAACTAAAAAAAATTTGAAACTTCACAGAAATGTTCTCCAAGTTATGGTAATAACTAATAACGTAACCAGAATATTCCATACATCTATAAATCTCTCATTTCGTAATGTTTGTTGACTTCCCGTTTCCGAGTATTTACCGTAAGCCAGCAGGAAGCGTTATTACGCAAGCTTTTACTTTCCACGGAGTAGCTTCCGTTTCTATTTTTTCGAAAGTATCTGAAACAGCGACGAAGAACTGGTCGATTGGGTTGTGTAATATTATGCACGGATGATACAGGTCCGAGGTGGTGGCCGCTTTTCGGCTCAGCGCTAGAGGTAGCGCGCCTTCGCCGAGAGACAGGGTACCTGGTGAAGACCTTCTCCGTCCTCTGCAAGAAGTATGGACCGGTGGTCGGATTGAAGATCGGCTCCGATCGTCTCGTGATGTTGAACGATTACGAGAGCATCCGCTCGATGCTCAGCAACGAGAACTGCGACGGAAGGCCCATCGGGCCTATATACGAAGTCAGAACCTTCGGGATAAGAAGAGGTAGATGGATTATTCTTTTTAATATATAGATTCATGAGTCCTTGAAGGAACTAGAAAATACTGTAAGTGCCAAAAATCAAATTCTGTACTATAATATTACCATTGGCACTGAGTAAATTTTCCGATAAATTTTTTTTAATTTTAGCACGTATAGTGTTTTATACAGGGGCTCGTCACAGGGGCGGATTTGAAGATTTGGCGCCCTAGGCTAACAAGTGTCTGCCGCAATTTTCGGGAAATATCATCAAATATTTTAACTTAAAAGAGTCGAGACAATTTCAAATTAATTCAATATGGCAACTCACGAATGAGTCATTGCTAATTCGCTACATGAAAAAAAAATTGAATTGTTTTTAAAGTTGTCTCAAGCTTCAGTGGTTAAACCGTTTCCAATTTCTTTCGCTCAAAATTTGCCGCTTCCCAAAATTTTGTCGTGCCCCAAAATTTGTCGCTTCCCAAATTTGCCGCCCCTCAAAATTTTCCGCCCCCCAAATTTGGAATTTTCCAAAATTTTGATGCTCCAAAATTTGATACTCTCCAAAATTTGAAGCTCCCCAAAATTGATCGCGGCCCAAAATTTGCCGCTCCCCAATATTTATCACTCCCCAAAATTTGAACTTCCCCAAGAATATGCCGCTTCCGAAAATTTGACGCTTCCCAAATTTGCCGTTTCTCAAAATTTATCGATCCCTAAAATTGTCCACTCTCCCATATTTTGGGCCCCCAACATTTGCCGCTCCCCAAAATTTGAAGCTCTCCAAAATATGCCGCTTCCCAAAATTTGCCACTCTCCAAAATGTGTCGCGCCCCAAAATTTGCCACCTTAGGCTGCAGCGTCTTTAGTCTGTACCCAATTTCGCACCTGACTCTTCAATTTCTTATGTTCCCCTCGGAAAGTCGATATATCTGGCAAGGGAGCATTTCCAACCGGAAAATTCTAATTCTAATAAAACTTTATATAAATATAAAGCTCTTTAGAGTATGCAAGGAGCAATTTTCATTTTTCCTGCAGAAAATCTCTCGAAAGTGGCCCTTAGTTATCACGTTTTCCATTTTTCTAATATAACTTTGCAACTCTGCGAGACAGAAGACAATTTTAAATATAAGAATTGTTTAGTTATGTATGCTCTATCGCAGTACCAAAAAAGAAATAAAGTCAAAGTCGATCACGCTCTTATTCTTCTCATTTCGACTCTAGGACTAATCGTCGTGGACGAGCATCTGTGGGTGGAGCAAAGGAGATTCGTTCTGAAGCAGCTCCGCGAGTTTGGCTTCGGTCGCAAGAGCATGGCTACGATAATAGAGGAGGAGGCTCAATCGCTCGTCGAGCATTTCAAGAAAATGATTCACAACGAGTACAACGACCGAGCGAGCAAGCTCAATATGTACTGCAACAATAACGAGCACGATGACGGGCAGATATACAAGTTGAAGAACAACGTGGACGCGTTCGAGGGGATAGATACGTGTATATCGCCAAAGAAGAAGCTATTAACCGCCTCGGACCTGTACGTGAACGCGAACGAGTACGCGGAAGTCCGAAGGGTGGCTCAGACCGCCCCTTCTATCGTGACTATGATGCACGACGCGTTTGGTATCACGGTTCTCAACACCCTGTGGAGAATGTTGGCTGGTAAAAGGTTGTCCACTCTCTCAATCTATAACGTCTCACTTCCATCTTTCACTTCGAAGTGCGCGAAATGTCGATCCTCGATCACTGCATGTCGGCGTAATTTCTATTCGAATCACTGAAAACGGAGTACAGGTATACCGAACAGTAACGTGAGTTAAGACGAGTTGAAGAGTCCTTGTAGGGAATATTGTAAGTGCCACAAAAACAAATTCGGTACTGTAGTATTACCATTGGCGCGTAGAACATTTCCCGCTGAATTTTTTTTCAAATTTGCACTTACGGTGTTTTCTATGAGGACTCTTCAGTTAAGAAGAGTTAAAAAGTTAAAGAGTTCAGAAATTCAGAAGTTAAAAAGTTGAGAAGTTGAAAAGTTGAAACGTTAAGAAGTGCCGAAGTTAAGAATTTTAGAAGTTAAAAAGATAAATAGTTAAATAGTTAAGAAGTAAAAGCATGTTGAAAAGTTAAAAAATTCATGAAGTTAAGAAGTTAAAAAGTTAAGAAGTTAAGAAGTGTTTGAAAGCCACTCCATAGCGATACATACCTCGATACTAAGTAAGTAGTTCGCCCGCTGAATTGTTCGCCGCTCCGATCTATATAGTTATCTCTATCGCTTGGTATACCTGTACTCCTGCAGCAGCATTTACTCGATTATTTGTGAAAACTGAAAGCAATGTAGAATGTAGCTTCATCCAAGCAGCGTTATTACTTACAACTTCTTTTCGAGGAAAGGCCGCGTGTTTCGGGACCGTTTGATTGCTACAAAACAAATCCTGGATTCACTACAGAAGTGCTACAAGTGTCTGAACTGTTTGATTCAGATTTAATGTTGACGACGAGGCATTGATTTATTTGCAAAAGATCCTGACGAAAATGATGAGGGAAGTCGACATGATAGGGGCACCGTTCAGTCACTTCCCAATATTGCGATTCATCGCGCCGGAGTTGTCCGGTTACAAGTCCTTCTTGGAAGTCCACCAGGAACTCTGGAAGTTCTTAAGGGTAACATGATTCCTCCAACCCTTCGCTCCATTAAAATACCATTTTAAATATCGAGCATCGTCGTTTCAGGAAGAATTGGATAGCCACAAAGAAACTTTCGTGCCAGACTTCTCCAGAGACTTCATGGACGTGTACATAGCAGTTCTGCGGTCCAAGGACTACAGTAGCACATTTTCAGGTGCCTTAAAATTAGCTACTTCAATTCTGCTAATCATAAAATTTGCATGCGTTACTGATAATCGCACTGCATTATATTCACAGAGTCTCAACTACTCGCAATCTGCGTGGACATGTTTCTGGCAGGATCCGAGACCACGTCCAAGAGTCTTGGGTTCTGCTTCCAATATTTAATACTATACCCGAATGTCCAGAAGAAGGCACAGAAGGAAATCGACAGAGTGGTGGGTAGGGACAGGCCGCCAACTCTGGAAGACAGAGCGAAGTAATTAAACAGATTAACCTGCTGGAATTATTAAACATTATTATGGCATCGAAAACAAGTCTGCGATTCTGTTTTCTCTTCCCTTATGATCCTCCTAGGAAGCTATCCAAAGATATAACTGAATAGTTAATTGTTTTCAGCATGACGTACATGAACGCTATCGTCTTAGAATCATTAAGGATGTTCATGGGACGGACATTAAATGTACCACACAGAGCACTGAGAGACACTTCCATTTTGGGTTACAAAATACCAAAAGCAAGTATTACATTGGGCTTGAATGATCGCTCAAAGTCGAAGGATGTAATCTAACTGCCTTGGTTGCAGGATACAATGCTCATCGTAAACTTTAATAGAATTCTGATGGACGAGTCGTGGGGTGACCCTGAAGTCTTTCGACCAGAAAGGTTCATCGATGAGAGCGGTAACATCGTTACACCACATACATTCTTTCCATTCAGCACCGGTGTGTATAACTGAAGAGTAATGAGGATATACGTACAATATTAAAATTATGTATTAGAGATCTGTGAAGTTTATAAGTATCTTCTGTGTTTCGCAGGAAGACATCGTTGTATGGGGGAGAATTTAGCCAGAAGCAACTTGTTTATTATAATCACGTCATTATTACAAATGTTCACTTTCTCCATGGTACCTGGAGAAAAGCCGCCAAAGCCGCTAGACTTTATAGACGGTGTCACAGCTGGTGTTAAACCATTCAAGGCGGTGGTCACCTTGAGAACGTGATTGAACGCGTTTACTTGTATTATAATTAAATTGCGCACAAAAATAGCAATTTAAGACTTACTTTTAACTGAAGCCGGGAAGTTATGCTATGTTAAGTTTGAAAAAATTAGCTTCAATAATCCTTACGGAACCGTTTCCACCAAAAGTTAAACTAAGCTAAACTGTGCTATGTTTCATCGGAAGCTAAGTTGGCTCCGACGTAGCTATGTTTCCGGAAAATCGCGGGGAAGGCAATTTCGTGTTACGTCAAGCGAACTTAACTTCCGAAAAAAACAAAGCATAGTTCAGCATAGCTTTTGGTGAAAACGATTCCATAATGATGTATTGAAGCTAATTTTCTCAAACTCAGCCTAGAATAGCTTAGCTTAACTTAGCTTAGTTTCGTAGTGGATCCCCGGCTTAATTCGATGGATACGATTACAGTTTTCAGTATTTATCATGAATTATCCTGATCATAATCACTATCAGAAGATCACTTTAGATTCCTCAGTTGATATAAATCTGAAGAATCGTTGTAATTTTAAGACGTCGAGGAGTTGAGGCAATGTAAAAATGATTGCACAGTAGCTATATTAGTTACGAACAACATATCGCTCGTTAATGTTCAGAAAAATATATTTCATTTTTTATGAAAATACATGTGTGTGTGTGTGTGTGTTGTGTGTGTATATTTATATGTATAATATATAAGAAGCAATACGAAATAAATAATACATACACGAGAACAATACAAATTTCATATCACCATTTTGTTCTTAAAGTTTAACGAAGACCCGAGGATCTTTGATATTACACTTTGAATAATATATTACAGAAAGTTGTATCAATTGCACGTAATTATACATATTATAAATATACTCATATATTCTCTCTTCAACGATCGAATACTTTCATTTTGCGAAAAAGCTAAGCTAGGTATCCGTTTGTTTCATTGGCCTTGCGTCTCTTAAAATAATCTGGCACTTACTTTTACCGCGATGTTAAGTATACTGCGCTCCCGCTCGCGTTGACAATCTTGTGCTTTAGATCACAAAAAAGGGGGTTCCGTTTCTCCGCTGACGTACGAGGGACACGTAAAATTATAAATCGTACTTTTATCCTTAAACGAAGTAACATATATTGACTACGCAGGTACTGTCTCGATTAGAGGAGTGGTAAAACTGGTCGAAAATCGGGTGACTGGTCGTTCTAACGCTGACCTTAGAAAAATGGTAAAACTTGGACGCCGCGTCGTCTTGTAAAAAACCGAGCGATGTCGATTGCTTTAAGAATTAAATGCATTTCGTTAAAAGTCGTCGTGCCGACGAATGGTACTTTCACTCGCGTGATATTTAAGCAATTTCTTTGCGCTGGACGGCATTAAACTAAAGATCTTCAAATTAAAACCTACTACTCACACAGTAACACAAGAATAGAACTAAGAATAATTTAATAATTAATTCATTAAGTATATTACCCCTGTAAATGGTGCCGAAAAAATTGTCTGAATACCTTTCCCGGAGGTCAACTAGGATGATCTTCAACTATGTGAATCTGTAAAAGGCAAAGTGCGAAAAAATCGATCTCTCTTATGAATTATTTAATTCTTCTTTGGTAGTTCTTTTGTGAGCAACTCTTACCTCGGACAGGATCGCCCAGTTTTCACTTTCGCTGTGCACAGTCAGACGAAGTATCAATATCCTTCCAAATTTTGGGTCTATCGTTCCTTGAGCAATCCCAAGCGCGTCAAATTTTCCTGATACAGAACGCTCGATTTAAAACACATTCCACTAATTATACAAACATAGGCTTAGGATCACGGCCAGCGCTGGGAGGCTTGGCGCCCTTGTGCGAGAATTTATATGGCGCTCATAGAATAAAGGCCGTCACGCATTTTGGCGAAGCGCGACGATACGAAGAGAAAAGTTTTTAAACAATTGATTCTCATGGAGCAGCGACAATTAATTAATTATTATTAATTTCTTCGATTCGCTCCGCTTTGCACCAAATTCCTCCTACACAATATACCTCGGCTTGTTAAGGATGTTTCGGACGTACAATATTAGATAAAAGTATATGAAATTTGAAATACTTGAATATCTACGTCCTATACATAGTGAAATCTAGACTAATCCAGGAACTTTAAACTCGGTATGAGTTTGATACCGGTATTACGTCAACCGAAACCATATCGTACCAAAACAGATGAGTACCGAACCGTTTATAGAACCGAAATAGGTGGATACCGAAATCGTTAAAGTACCGAAACCGAAATAAATACCGGTATTTTTCCGGTTCTTCTTTGGGTGACATAGTAGATTAAAGTAATATCTTCATAACCCTTATTAATTCGAGCTGTGAAAACATCGACATAACGTAATATCTTCTCATAAAAATACCAATATATTAGTATACGTTTAGAGTATAGATTCTTGTCTAATAATATTTTGAAAACTGTAATAAAATCCGAAAACCGAAAAAATTACCGGTAAATATCGGTAATTATACCGGTATTTGCATATATCGGTATGACGTCATACCGGTATTTGCGTATTTCGGTTTCTATAAAGGTTTTGGAGATGGAACAAGTTTCGGTACAAGTCTCTGGACTAATCTATCCATATACTACATGTACGAAAAAATTGAAAACATTGGTACCATTTCTTCAACATTTTTTCAGCTGTTTTATCTGTCAAGATCGTCTCTTCCCATAAGAGTACGTGTAAAATCAGTAAAAATTAAAATCGTTATAACTCAGCAACCGTTCAGTGAATTCGTTTAAAATTGTTGGAGCACATCAGGAAGATTAAAAAGAACACTCTCACCAATTTTCATCAACTTGGTACCATTTTGAAGATACATCCTTAAAGCACCAGTTTGATAAAAGTTAAAAGAAATTCTCCTTTTGCGCCCGATGACAGGGGTGCCTCGCACAAAAAAAAGCACAGAGCACCACTGATGTGACTCGCCATATTTATAAACAATATACCTCAGCTTCTCGAAAGAACCACTTAGTGAAAATTAAAAAATTCGCCTTTCGCGTCCGAGGTGCCCCTGTCGCTGGCGCGCCCTGTTTATAAAATTGCACTGTACCTATAATAATATAGCCATCTTCGGTGATATCGTTGCTATTTCTATTGATGGACGTGGATAACTCCGAAAACACTTCCACTGTCGTGTTGTAAAATCTGTCAGACGGGTGTTCCGGATTTCCACTTCTAAATAAATACCTGTGCCGACAAGAAAGTAAACAATGATTGCAATATCCACGTTGACGTGTCGCTTAAAGCGTCGCGTAAATATAGAGTACCTTTTTATAAAAATAGGATGCGAGAATTTGAACTTTAAATGGTCTCCTGGTTGTGGTAAAAGTCCCCAAAAGAATGATTCGCCTTTGTATGCTTTTTGCAATGTATACTGTTTATAAGGTTTGATCCGTGTTTCGACTGTCGCTTGTGGATTCTCGTGCGCATAATATAATGAGATCTTGCCGAACTGTTTATCCTGAATGTGACATTTGTAGCTGTTATAACGGCATTCGAAGTATGCAGAGGAGTTAAGAAAGCAGTTGTCTCTTCGATTTACCTTTAATTTCTGCACCTTCCCCTTTAAGGAAGAATGCGTGCCTATGTGTTGGAAGAGGGAGGGTTTATAGTGCATCCACAGCTCCGCTTTAGCCATTTTGCAATGTTTCTAAAACATACGAAATATAAGTACACATTCCGCTTTGCTCGTTTTCTCCTTAAGGGGAAGTTCCGGTCTAGAAATGCGGAAAAATCGATTTTCTTTTTCATTTTTCCAATGATCGACCTTTTAAAAATACGTGTTTAAAGTTTAAAAGGATTTATTGAAATTCTAATAATTTCTGAAGTTGTAGGCAGCGGGTAAAACTCCTTCACGTAAAACTTTAACCGTGTTTTTCTTCAAACAGTGCTCTTCAAACTGGTGGGACAAATATCTCGAAAAGTTGTTAACCGATTCGATGGAGACCTTTTTTATTTTGAAGAATATACTTTTCCGCAGGGGGCAAACCTCTGACATTTTAAAATTTTTGAATTCCTGAACACCTGGAAGATAAATATCATGCACACCAGCGGGCGACGAATTTTGCGCGGCATGATGGTCGATCATGCATAACTCCTATATTTATTATTAAATATTAATAAAAAAAACTGCAACTTCTTCGAAGATGCATAAAAACATGGTCCAAATTTCAGATGAATCGAAACGTTAGGTTCTTAAAAAAAATCACTGAAATTTTCCTAAATTTTTAACCCCTAGAAAAATAGGATTCCCCCTCAAGAGTATGCATACTTACACTATCTTTGTCAAGACTACAGACTTTTGTAGACACCAAGTGATCTAACAGCCAATCGACGGGCTTGTCGTTATGAAACATTAAGAAGAACTGGATCAACCATGGCAGTTCCGCGCATTTAAATAATTTCCCTGCATCAAAAGCATATTGTTACTGCGATTCGAATTCAGAAGTAACTTCACCAACGAGTCCGCGCGATACCGTACCAATAAATCCTAATTGACAAAAGTCCAGAACGAACCAACTTTCTTTTATGGCAATCTTTTGCAGCGCAAAGGACTTCATCGTGGTTATAAAATTCCTCTTAGCTAGAATGTCGTCTTCCAGTTGCACGTAGAATGTTCCTTTCGCCTGGGCGTATGACATAAGAAACGCAAAATCCAAATTCTGTTTCGACCTCCATACTACTCGCTGGTGATCGTCGCCTAAAGTATCACGTAATTTGGATAGGTCTGGATAATAAGATGCAGACGGAGATATCACGTCAATTACGCCAGCTTCGAACTCGGTTGGGAATCTGAAATAGAGAATTAACATTAGAATTTAGCTCTCTTTATACATAATCAGCAAACTAATGATAATTCAACGAGTTCCGGGCACAATTTCAAATAGTGAAACACAGTTGTATATAAAGAAAACGGATCAACTTAGTTTCCAACTTACTGAACTTCTATTTGCTTCGCAACGTACGTCACGTACTCCAAGTCCGTCTGCAACAACAACAGCAGCTTCAATAAAGACCTAGCCAGCGGTTCTGCCACCGCATTGCGAACACTTACTTCCGCAACTAGAACAACGATTAAAGTATCCGCTGTCTCTGCGGGATTCATGCGATCCAGCAAGTTCTTAATCGTCGCCATTAAATAGCTCTGCACTTCCCTTTTTACCGTCGGGACGCCTAGTACCATACTGACCCCGTTGCGCCCCTTACTTTGGACGAACGCTGGGCGCAAACTGTTGGGGTCGTTCAAGAAGTGTGGAAGAAAATTATATATAGACGGTAACTTTATATTGGTCATGTTTGTCGTAGTATTATTAAGTAGAAATTGAAGATCTGGTAAAATGTGATTACTCTCTATTAATTGTAATAACTGGTGCGACAATAGATTTATCTCTTCCTGGCTCGTAACATATTTAGCGTGCAAGTGCTCCAGCTTAGCTTGCAGCTCGGCGATGCTGTTCTGCAGGACCGCCTCTTCGCGCAAGTCTGATGGCGAGAGAAGGTTTAAAATGGCGCATGGTACTAGCACCACGGAGAGGATAATCAAACATCGTCTTCGTACAGGCGTCAAGGCTACAAAATGAGGCGTCATCTTCCTTACGACAGACTCTACATGATTGTATCCATAATCTTGTGGGACGAAAATGAGTCCTTAATGTTATCACATTATAAGATCATTGTGGACTGGACCTAAAACACAGCGATTAGCCTTCATGTAAATCCAATAAACGTATCGATCTCATTGAATTGATCATTGAGAAAAAATTTTGTTAAAACAAACAGCGTTTGATTAAATAAGCTAAATCGAAAAATTTTAAATATCAGTGTAACATCTCACAGACGAAATGAAAGCATGCATAATTCAAAAGGAGTGGAGAAGTTACACAGCGAAATTGGAGGTAGAAAATGTAAATGAATTGAATGTTAATTATTATCATTTTCGAATTATTCCCAGGATCATCTGATTTCGTAAAAGTTACTTAATAATAGATTTCCATGAGAATTAATATGTGTTAGAAGAAACATATCCACGCGCACGTTAATTGGAACAGAAAAAGGGTGGATAAGGTTTCGGTAAAAGGAGCTATATACATTTACTATATGTTTGTCAGTGTTCTATTCGTAGAAAAATCGAGTGAATTTGTCACGAGGAATCACACAGTGTCGAATGTTTCGAACGACGACGGAACAAAAGCTACTACGGCGTATTAGTTTCGACGAATATCATTATCGATTATGAGATGTGCATTTAAAACGCTGGTGTCGAATGAAACGCGGAATACTTTTTTCCTTTTTCGTCGATAATAATCGGATATTACGAACGACCCATGAAATGATTATTTCATGGAAATTTTATCTTTGCTTTTCACTAAGGACTGTTTAATTTCCTGACCGAATAAATGCCCAACAGTCTCGGAAAGAATAGAGTTCGCTTACTCGAATTTTCTCGGGGTCGTGACTTTTGGCCGATCGTTTCGATTCGCCTCGCGTTGGTTCATTTTACTGTTAAGGTGTCACCGGAATTTTTTTCCATTTTACCTCCGGTACAGATCGGTCGCGTATGAATTTTGTCCGAGATTAGGAAAATCGTCGCGGTATATATTTCGTTATAATGGAAATTTACGTGTGTCGCGACATAACCTATTTGAATATATTTTATTGCCAAAGTAAGCACTACTGTATAGCAGCACCGATGGTAGCGAGATTTGTGCAATTAAATTTAAATGCGGAGAGGTAAAAGGATGCGGAGATTTAAAGTTGACATTTCACGTGGAATATTTTGAGATTACTGAAAATGTAGAATTGTTTGCCAGTTGCGAAATGAAGCGTAAACAATTGTACGGGTATCGTGTTACATTTATATTAAGACTCGACGTGTAGATTTAAGGCGATTCGCTTTGAGGAAAGTCGTATGTATAGTAACGATATGAAAATGTGAAAGACATTGATAATAAAAACATTTCTCAGATATTCTTTTAGTTTTTACTTTCGTTCATTTATAAACACTCATAAATTCGTCCGAAAGTATATGACTCCATGTTTACAGTCTTTGTGATAAAATAAATTAAATAAATCATTCAATTATAGTAATTATTATAAAGCAGCAGTCACTTATTAATTGTTGATATAGTAGAGTTGTGTTCTAAATATTAAGCTACATTAAACAATGAAAAAGTAACAAACGGAAACATTTGGCATCAATGCAATTGGGGGGAAAGATACGTGTATACACGTGTATATAAGGTGTTCGAGAAATCGTGATATAAATTTCACACTAGAGTACGTGTCTCGAACTACCGAGGGTCTTTGGCGGTGATTCTAGGAAGAGAACGCGGGTTGGTGCCCGTGGAGTGCTGAAACACTCTGCTCGCGAAATGCGCGGGTATTATAAATAAAATGAAACTGTTTGCTGGTAAAACTTCAATATATTCTTAATAAGTTTGAAGAGATCGTTTTATAACTGAGAACCGTTTCGGACTTTTTCCAATCAAGCGTCAAAATCGTTCTCTGTCTTCCCAAAGGCCTCCGTCGTTGAACCTTGTCTCCTCGGACGTGGTGCCCCTTCCATCCTTGCACGTCTTCCCAGTCTTTTTTGGCCAATTAGGACGGAGGATGCGCCAGATTCAAGGGGTAGGCCATGGTCATGGTGGTATATAAAGGTGATGCAACAAAGCCACTTTTCCCTAGTAATAGTGTCTTCATAAGAGTTTAGTACAGATTATATGTAGCAGATGGCGTGTGTGCATGGATCCCACACAGATGGAGTCGACTTTGATTGCATAAGTGTAACGACGCCACGCTACCGTGTTCCGTGTACTGTGTTTCTTATATAAACTATTATTTTAACTAGCACTATGGTTAATCGGTGCAAAGTAGAGAATTGTGGTTCTTCTGGAAAAGAAAAAAATATATCTATTTTTGCAGTACCAAAGGATACAATTCAAAGAAAGAAGTGGTGATCTCCGATTGTATGATCTCCGTTGGCTAACAACGAAATTAACAAAATAACACTAAACACATAAATATTTTGGCAGCAATACTGCTGGTAAAATGATAAGGGTTATATACATATATTATGAGAAATAAAATTTTGGATGATAAATATATAAAATACATGATAAACATGTACACGAAATTCATACATATAACCTTTACAATAATTTAAAATTATTATTAATAACCATTTCTGTTGGGTATATATTCTTTACATTTCAAATTTACCGCGGTAACGCGCCTCTTAGAGTTAACGCCACCTGGTTAGTATTCTGCGAATTAAACTGTTATGAAGACGCCGTACATGGTCCTGTCAAACCACCTTTATATACCACCCTGGCCATGGTGGTATATAAAGGTGATGCAACAAAGCCACTTTTCCCTAGTAATAGTGTCTTCATAAGAGTTTAGTACAGATTTTATGTAGCAGATGGCGTGTGTGCATGGATCCCACACAGATAGAGTCGACTTTGATTGTATAAGTGTAACGACGCCACGCTACCGTGTTCCGTGTACTGTGTTTCTTATAGCGAATTCGGTATCTCGCACTGACTCTGTGCTGATGCCAGAAAATGAGTTGGATTGGTTGTTTCTGATAGAGGCGAAGATAGCTCTATAAGAATCCACCAATCCAAGTCATTTTCTGGTACTAGCACAGAGTCAGTGTGAGATACCGAATTCGCTATTATATAAACTATTATTTTAACTAGCACTATGGTTAAACGGTGCAAAGTAGAGAATTGTGGTTCTTCTGGAAAAGAAAAAAATATATCTATTTTTGCAGTACCAAAGGATACAATTCAAAGAAAGAAGTGGTGATCTCCGATTGTATGATCTCCGTTGGCTAACAACGAAATTAACAAAATAACACTAAACACAGAAATATTTTGGCAGCAATACTGCTGGTAAAATGATAAGGGTTATATACATATATTATGAGAAATAAAATTTTGGATGATAAATATATAAAATACATGGTAAACATGTACACGAAATTCATACATATAACCTTTACAATAATTTAAAATTATTATTAATAACCATTTCTGTTGGGTATATATTCTTTACATTTCAAATTTACCGCGGTAACGCGCCTCTTAGAGTTAACGCCACCTGGTTAGTATTCTGCGAATTAAACTGTTATGAAGACGCCGTACATGGTCCTGTCAAACCACCTTTATATACCACCCTGCTCCGGGCGGAACCTTTGAAGTCCTTACTTGACCTTGGCATTTAAATTGTTTGTCTATTCGAGTGGGATATTCAAATCGACTAAATGCACCTTACCGCAGTTGGCTTATTATTGTCGAAGTTTACCGATCATTGCCGAATGGGCATTTAAATTGGTTGTCTAGTGATTTCCCTAGCTTATTTCTGTCCTTGCCGAGTGACGCCTCTTATTATATCTCCTCTTTGGTGAAACGAACCGACACCATGGCCAACCAGCGTCACCGGGAAATGTGTTGTCGACGCTGGTTGGCCGCGGTGTCACTCGTTCAGTTCGTCTCCAATCGTGGCGTCTCACGCACACATTATTACCGCTCCTGTAGGCGCATGTAGGTGTTTCCCCTTCCATCACTGAGGCCCCAGTGCTCCGAGCTTTGGATAATTAGCGGCGGGGGAACGCCACGCATGCGCGCGATGACTCCGCGACGTCAACCAATCAACGCCAAGGTGGGAAACGAAACGGCGCCACCGTCAAGCCAAATCAAGTACCTGGTCAAGTGAGGCCGCGGCCAACCAGCGTCGCCAGGGAAGCTGTTTTCGACGCTGGTTGGCTGCGGCCTGGCTTGGCTTGACGGTGGCGCCGTTTCGTTTCTCACCTTGGCGTTGATTAGTTGACGTCGTGGCGCCATCGCGCGCATGCGTGGAGTTCCCCCACCGCTAATTATCATGCGGCGTACGGGACTTCCCACAGGCCCTGCCTGCAAGCAGCGTTCGGCAGGAATAATCTGCAGTGATGCAGGGGGAAACACCTATTTACAGGAGCGGTGTTAATGGTGCTTGAACTGACGCCAGCGCCAAGCCAACCAAGTGGCCCCAAACGAAGCCAATCACGGTTAACCAGTGTCGCCGGGAAATAGATTGTTTCTTTGATTGTGTCGTCGATGGTAATGAAATTGTGAAAGTGATGTGAACACGTCTCGTATGTAAGGTTTTTTTAAATGAAATCAGATTGGATAAAAATTCATTGCGATTTACTATATTTATTTATTTAAAATTTGTGTACAGATACTTTTATTAACAGACTTCGACAAACAAGAAGGTTCTCAGTTCGACACATATATTTGTGTCCCACGCCCAGCTGGCTGACGGCACCCTTGGAACAGCTAGTCTTTCGATGAGCCAAGGGACGAAGGCGAACGCCTCGTGGTCTCGGCTACGAAGTCCTCGCTGCGAGGCGTCGAAATTCTGCCTCCCACAGTCTGACACAATATCACGTCGGGGGTCACCAATGTAGGAGTTACCCGGCACATAGATAATTCTATCAGGCCCTACTCCTGCAGGTGATGCACACCGAAGATTGGGGGGGATAATAATCACTCGTTATCGAGGAATAAAATAATACTGTATTTTGAGGTTATAAAGAATGGCTTCGTGGCTGCCTCCACTCTTCGCTCTCGGGACGGGAAGACTGGGGAAGACAGCCCTTCCTACAACACGATACCCAAAAGGCGCCTTTTGGGCGCCCCATAGAGGAGCCAATGTAGTTACACGGCGCCTCTAAGGCGCCTTTAAGACGCCCAAAAGGCGCCTTGTTACAAATCGGGACGCTCAGGCCGAAAATGGGCGCCTTTAAGGCACCGTGTGCTGTGTGGGTATATATACTTACTTTTATAGTTGCCGCGGTGAGTGGGAGGTGCCTTCTGTTCGTGCACTTGTAACTCCCGCGTACTTAGATGCACATCATTATGGCAAACCATTGCATCTGTAAATTTGTTAAATTCTTTCAACCATATAAAAATGCAACTACCTACATACTATACTTCACAGTTTGTATATAAACGCGTTGGCGTCACTTGGGTTGGCTTGGCACTGTTTGGCATTGGCGTCGGCTCGTTTTTTGTTAATCGTTTCAAAGTTCAAACGTCTCAGCCGGTCTCACGCACACATTACCACCACTCCTGTGACCGAGCGGGAGAGGACGAAAGAGTCGTCACGGCGTTCACGTCGGCTACAAAGTATCATGCTTTCTCTCGTTTCATGTACCTACAGTCAGTATACTCTGTCTCTCTCTCGCCGCATCAGTGGCTCGGAATCGTCGACGATATGCGTTAAGGCGCTCGCCGCTATCCCTGAGTGCGAGCCCACGCGAGCACATAGCGAGAGTTTACTCATTTACGCACGTTAAGTTAAAATTCAATGAATTAACCTTGTTCGTGTATATACGAATCTCTTTTGCTCGGCAAATGAATATTATAGAAACTAATAATTATCAGACACAGAATATTAAATATTGCCAATAACATTATCTTATTAAGGTCGTATCATTTACGAGTGATAGCAAAAGCTACGAGGAAAATACGAACGACGTATTTAACAAATACCATAATAAACTGTAGAGAAGAATAGTAAATAAAAGTTTACGTTCGAATTTATTTACATACGTAAGTATGTATACAGAAGGTGGAATCACAGATATTATTAGAACGTAGTAGTTTTCGATAACCAATGTAATATCGGGACCAATGAAGAAGATGCAAATAAACTACAAGGAAGAAAGTAGTAGAGAAACGGAACGTTGACTGGGTTCTTTCGTTCTTTGCGTTCTGTGGTAGTGATTTATCGTTCATACGAGGCCAACGGGTTGCAACGGGTGTAATAAGCATCGCGTTCTGCCAGCAGCTAACCAATTTTAATTCGTTAATAGGTCGACCCGTATGACCCAAAGTGTCGGAGTCTTTTAAACCAATTGATTCACCCACGTTCTCAGTGCGAACGCGCAATGTGTGTTTTTTCCTCGCAAAACATGATTTTGCTTCTTGTCAATTGTGAGCGCTTCTGTTCGTGAGAAAGTTATCTTTTATCATTTGTATTGCGCGAAGCACCGTTACATTACAATAAATTCAAGACAATTCGTACCACGAATTTCTTTGCAATGTAAATAAATAGATGGATATCTTGCTAACCTTATCATAAGTCTATGCGAGATGAAGGTAATTTCAATGAAAAATATTTATTCAAAGCAGATTTTTCATTCTCATGCTGCTGATTCGTATTATCCATGAAAATATACATAAATCCACCTTCTCAATATACTTACCCTTGAAGTAATTAAACATCCAACCCATTATAAACTTTTCTTATATTAAAATATGTCAATGTCGTCGGTGTTATCACGTTGCAGTTTAGAGACCGCAAAAAATAAATCCTGTAATTTCTAACCAAAACCATCAATACCTATTATCGGAAATTAAAGAAACAAACATACTTAAATATGGAATGATCGTTTTTGGCACCATAGAAGACCTCACATATCCTATTTACTTGCATATAGATATTTTATGTTAGTAGTGTCTGCCTACAAAGCAAACTTTCACTGTAGGTATTATTACTTATACTATGCAGATAATAACGAACTTTGAAATCGAATATAACGAACAGTGAATCAACGCTCCACGTTTACGGGTCATGTAAACATGTTTTTATTGCAACATCCTCACTTTTCAATATGTTTTAAACAGGATCGCGATGTTTATAAATACATGCTCATAGTCGATCATTTAATACGATAAAAGTTGATGCAATGTCGAATAATACGTTTCGTTTAATGCGACAAAAGCGTGACATATTCGGCGCGCGCGAAAAAAAATTCTCACGTAAATGCAGACTCAAATGTACAAACTTTAACTTCGCGATTAAATAATAATTTATCGCAGCACTTGCATGCATATGTGTTCGTATTAATACGATCGGCTGGCGAACAGCTTTGCCGAATAATGTTAATAATTTTTCTCATATTACATTAAAGTGTAATTTCGGTACGGCGTTGCTATTTTTAATACGTAACAACGAATCGTAAGAAAACTCAAATTTGGAAGGATTATTGCCAATATGTTAGCTTTTCCTGATCAATTTTTACCCGAATATTTAACAAATGGTTTAATCGTTAGTACAAGTCATATATATATATTGTTAGATCGCTAAATATACGCGGTAAGAAAAAAGTCTGGAAAATCTATAATTCTTTTAACATCAAAACTACTAAAAATCTAATTAAACCAATTGACTTATTAACTTCGACAGAGTTACTCGGTCAATATGGTTTCTTTTAAATGATACAGTGTATTGAGAAATAAATAAAAAATAATAATGGGAATTGTGTTCATTTGCAAAAATACGAAATCTTGCTTACAGTTCAAATTTCGCGATCTTTGCTTAAAAAAAACTGTACTTAATTCTAAACAATCAACACTTTTTATAATTCTAATTACACTTTATGTACAAACTGTGAAGTATATAGTTGTCACATTTTTATGCTGTTTAAAAGAATTGGGCAAATTTACAGATGCAGTGGTTTGCCATAATGATGTGCATCTACGCGGGAGTTGCAAGTGCGCGAACAGAAGAGGATCAGCAAACATCATCGTCGACCTCGATTACAGGAATGTCCGGTGGGCTGTTGGAACAATGCTTCCATCGGCAGTCTAACGAATGCCCCAATGTTGAAACAACTGGGTGTTCCTGTAAAAAGATTATTCTTGCGCACAACAATCCCGAGGACAATGCTGTCCTTTGTTGCAACTTGGACGCTAAGAACTTTGAGTCCGAACTTTCTTGTGCAGGTCATTGTAAGATTGCTCTATTATATTATCCTAAGTACTATCTATTTTAATATTCCATTAATTGTTTCACCCTCCACGGTCACGCCTTATAATAAAAAATTGGTCACACGGGGTTCACCGCAACCCAGCGGCATTTTTCAGTTACTATTTACATATTTCACCTTCATAATAGTCTTTTTCTAGAGATGTAAATTTTGATATGATGGAATTTGTAGTTGTAAAAATAGTCGTGGAAAGAAGCGATTATTTTTGTTAAAATTCACCAAATTTTTAAGATTCAATATCGAGGTTTAAATTCATTTTGAATTCCTACAGGCGCAACATTTGAATTGGAAAATTGCCTGAGGCGCGATACACCCTGTGTGACTGCGAAGGGTTAAATCTCGTTGCCATTTCGCCTCACAATTATTTTTATTCGATCTGGTATCGATTATCTTACATAATATAGGTACTTTGTACGTATCGTGCACAGTGGATCCAACAAAACTGAGTTATCAATTATAAGTTGCTGATATTTATGCTGCGCTATATACTACAAATATCTTAATATATAAAGCAGAAAGTTTCTATATGTTTGTGTGTTTGTCTGTCGCCTAAATACTTTCGAACGATAAACTCTGGGATCACGAAATGTGCTTCAGCTCATCATGCCCGACTAATGCAGATGAATGTGACCATTTTTACAAAAAATAACTAAACAAATGTTTTCTTTTTATAAAATCAGAATCTAAATTTCGGGCGAAGCCGAGTAGTAAAGCTGGTATTCAATATACTCATAATTTTAGGTATGACTATCGCATAAAATACAATAGAAGCTACATTTGCAGCGGTAATAATGCCTGCGAATGAACTACATTTTTAAGAACTCCGTCGATTATCATGCAACTTCTCTGTATTACGAAAAATCATTTTCTGTACTTTCTAAGTGCATTTCAAATATTACAGGATTTCCAGCAAATGTATCTTACATACATATAAGAAATGCGACGTTAGATGTCTTTAATGTAAGCGAGATTCGCTGGAGACGTTTAAAATCACTGGCGATAACAGACGGGAGAATTAATCGTGTGAAAGGGCAATTCCGGATGATGACGCCAACATTATGTTTAAACCTTTCGAACAACGCACTCGTCGAGGTAGAGAACAACTCGCTTACTCGGCTGGCTCACCTAATCACTTTGGACCTATCGTACAACAACCTCACGCATTTACCAGCCTTAAACACAATGAACGACCGTGAATTCTGGTTGGACATTTCAGGTATGCGAATGTAAACGAGAGTAATACCGATACTAATATTTCCGTTCGCCTGTGTAAGTAATGAAACGTGTTACATTTAGGAACAAATACACTTTGGTGCCACGATATCTATCAGTACATTAACAAGACAGGAGAGAAACAAATTAACTTCAATCGTGAAAATGAAACAGTATGTTCGGCGAGTAAGACGTGGCACTGGTTCAATACTACGGAGCAAGTTCCTCTGAAGCAAGTTCGATACCTTAGTTTGGTAATACGTTCGAAATATATAATATAGAATATAGATAATACGTTTATCGTACAATGCAAGTTATCGGCTCGGTTGCGCTAAAGCGGCATTCGATGTTGAGAAATTGTATTAACTTGCAGTTACAAACAGAATGCCCTAGAGGAGATACGTGGCAATGTCAGTGCAACTTCAGGAGAATGGATATTGCCGAAGGTAAACAACCGACGTTAGCAGTAAACGTAGATTGCAGTGGAATTCAAATCACTGAATTACCTGAAAAGTTACCTCGCAATACTATAGCACTAAACGTATCGTACAACAACGTACGTAAATTTTATATCTTCTCGTACCGAAGAGAGATGGCTGTAATATCTATTGCTTTCTTCTTGTACACCCGATTGTTTGGTTAATTCATAAAGAATCAAGAGGAAGAACGTTCGGGTGTCCTTTGTTACTGTAGTTCGTCATTACAGATAACTGCATTGGATGATCTTAGTACCAATCCGTACTACGAAGACATTAGAGAATTTTTCGCAGACTACAATAATATATCGTCTATAAATAAGCTAGAAGGTTCGAAATTCTTGGACAACTACGCCTTCCTTAGTTTACGGTACAACAAAATCAAATCTGTAAGTGAGAGCAGCGAAAAATATTGCGATCAGTATACAAGTGCCGCGAGGAAAACTGACGAAGGGGTTGGGAAAGCTAGGAAAACGAGGCGACGGCGGGACCAGTGGTCGGTCGGAGTTCACACAACTCCGGTAGCTTTCTCATCTTCCTATTGCCTTAGTTAGCCACTTCAGATTTTTTTCGCGGCATCTATATACATCGCACAATTGACATGAACATTTGGAAATTATTCGTATAAATGTTTAGCTTCCAACGTACATGTTAAGTCCGAATGCACACGATAAGAATTTCGCCAGTTCACGGCTTGTAAAGCTCGGAGGAAACGAGCTACATTGTGACTGCAATACAGCTAAATACATCAAGGTGTGTATGCATCATTTACATATGCAACGAGCACGTGTAATGTTCTCGCTTATATTCCAGGTATGGCTGCAAACTCGCATACTCGACTCGGACGAAGTATTATGTGAAAACGTAAAGGAGAAAGTCGTTGATTTAGAGCCTTCCAAGATGTGCGTCTATCCTGGTGATTGGACGGATTATATTTACTATATTATCGCTACGGAAGTTGTACTTTTAATAAGTCTAATAGCTAAAGTATCGTACGATTACTGGGTCTTTAAAACGGCAGGCTACCTGCCATGGCCAGCAAATAAGATGCCAAAATTGCCTTGCGACTGGCTATGCGAGACCTAACAATAAATCTCGCGATTCGCCTAGATTATATAATCCAACGAGCTAACTTCCAACAAACCATATCTTGATAGCTTTTTTTACGAAATTAAAAGGTTTTCATACTTCCACATCTTGTTAAGCATGTCACCTTGCCAGTGTCTTCTTAATGTACGATTTCCTCCCCTTTAGACTCGAAAGTTCATAACCGAATATACATACATGTAGATATACGTAATCGCACCTCCTCCTTCGGAGCCATTTCGGCGCATTTTCAGATTCTTATGCGACTGATAGAAAATGAAGCCAACCTTCTGCTAGTGTCTTAGAAGTTGTGACATAATTATAAGCAATCACGATTAGCCACGATCGAAAAGCAACGACTACATATTTTGGTACATATTAATTAACATTAACCTATCGTAATTGATACAGGATATGTGTTCAGTAAACAAGGGACGTTAGTTGTCATATACCTTAATTATGGGATAATAACGCATATTAAATATGTATAATTTTAGACTACTGTTCACGCGTAGTAAAAATGTGATATTCGTTACTAGAAATTACTGTTTGTGTTCAGTATATATTATCGGAGGAGATTGATACAATATTTTATAAATGCATGCAACATTTTTATTTATTTTACTGTACGCTATACAGAATTCTATGTCTTTAGAAGTGGTAATGTATCATTACCCCGTTACTCATGATTTCTGCGCAAGTGTTCATCTATTTTAATTGCATCCTTCTACGATAAGAAATTTTATTAATCGAAACAAACGCGATACGTACGTATAAAATCATAGAATGAATTTGTACTGAGAAATACGCGGTAGGCTGTACATCAAGTGTGATAATTACTTTTCTACGATTGTCGTTTCATGAAGGTATTTTAAAATTCGTTGTATTCAATAAGTCTGATATTTATAATAAATCGTGGATATATTTTATGCGTTATCGCCTAATATTTTTACGCGCACAAAATCGTTCGAATTGCAGGTACACAGTTCTTGTTGGTGGAATCATCCTGATCATTCTCCCAAAATCGAATCACAGAACTGCCATTATACACATTATCTTTTCTATAATTACTTGTTTACCTTAAATTGTGCTTTCACTGCTTATAGTTTTATGCTTTTTCAGCTTTTTAACAGGCATTTCGTTGCTGCGTTTTATTGTTTTCCTATTTTTACTCATACTTTGCCTAGATACTCCCAGTTTCTTTTTAACAGGCATAGCACGCTTTTTTAATCGTCCATCTTTGTTCCTTTTGCTCGCATTTTTGGTACCTTTTCTGTCTTTTTTGTTTCCCTTGTTCATTCCTTTATCTTCTTTTCCTTTGCTTACTGTCTCGTTTTGCTTCTTTTTAAAAGCATTTACTGCAAGTTTGCTGAAATAAATATAAAGGAAATGAAATTGTCAGTAGCGTTTTACGTTAATAGAAGTAAACTTAAATGTAAACGTAAAGGTATTGTACCTTTTATTTTCCTTACTGCGCGCGCGTTTAAAGGCGGGTATAGTAGATATTTTTTCTCTAGTAGAAGCTGTACGCTCCAGTTTCCGTCTTTCCTTTTTACTATGTTTTTTCATAGCCAACATATAATCAGGAACATCGCATCCGGACTCCCGCATCACCGCAGCTATGCTAAAGTATTCATACGTATAAACAAGCTACTTATGGTTTATTCTGTTGTGCCCAGGCATCATGCGTATTATATTACTCGAGAACTTTAGAGACGTTTCTAAGCTAAATCTTAGAATCTACGAAATCAGCAAAAATGCAAGCGCTTCGCCGTGACCATATATGGCACGGCATCACGTCCAATAGCGAAAATAAAACCGATTTGCGGAGTCAAATCGGGAGACTCGAGATCCGACCCTCGACCGGGTAACACAGCTAAAACCTACTTGTACACCTCAGTTTAGTTTAGTTGTTTTTGAATAACGACTTAGTCTTTGAGTTTAAACAAACATGGTGCAGTTCACCCGGTGGATTCTTATCCTTTAATCTCTCGCGAACCCACGATTACAGTCGCATCGGAAAGTAAGTTGACACTCTTTAAAATCGCAAAACTTTTTTAAAATTGGTCCAAACGACTTGAGTTTTTTATTAGAAGCTAGCCAAATTACTTTTCTAGGCGACGTGTTTGGTCCAATTTTAAAAAAGTTATGCGATTTTAAAGTGTCAACCTAGTTTCCGATGCGACTGTACGCCAGATCCCCTACCAGCCTTGCGAGCCATCACGCAGGGCACAACAATTCTACTATGCATACCCAGTAGATTTAAGTAGATTACACAATAATGTATGTATTTACCTTCTCAGATTTGTAGTATCCTGTTCAGTAAAGAAGGTAACTGCGTTTCCTCTGTGTCCAGCTCTGCCAGTACGACCTATTTCAGTTGATCGATATTTAGCATATTGAGATGCGTGTTTTCTCGTGAGATTTTTGAAAATACGTACCGATTCTATGAACGTAAGAAATAGCAGATGGTGGGAAATCATAATTAATAACAAGATTTACACCTTTGAAGTCGATGCCTCTTGCCATTAATTCGGTACATATCAAAACCCATATTTTCCCTTCTCTGAAGCAGCGCACTACATTGTCTCTCTAAAACAAGAGGAATTATTCTTATAGAATCCTTTCGACAAGCGTGTAACTATACAATTTAAGCAGTGAAAAATACCTGCGTCTGTGTTCTGTCAGCATGGATAACATCGACGTTAATTCCGTCGTATATAAGTTCGTTAAATAATTCTTGAGCTCTTTCCTTACTTTCTACGAACACTAGTACAGGTGGCAATACCCCCTTTATTAAACGTAACGATGCCGTTTAGTGAAATAGATTTAGCAAGAATATAGAATTTAAGAATATAAATTCACGTGCACGTTATACACTACCTTTTGAATAATATTTCTAAGCGCTATGAGTTTCCCTCTCTCTGCTCCGACAAATAAGAGTTCCTGTTTCACCAAATCGGTTGCGGCGTTCCTGTAATAAGTGCGACGCTGGTTAATACGTTGCTCGTACAACCGATATCGAACATTGCGATTTACGGCGAGAAATGAAATAATTTAAACCTGTGACCAACGGTAACCGTTACGAGACCTTTCAAGTTGTGCCGGCACCATTTCGACACTACGGGAGTATTGGTTGCGCTGAACATAGCTCTCCGTAAATTCACATTCGTACATGCTGCTGAAATCTCTTCCAATTGATCTCGGAAGCTGCGCGCTCCATCTTCGAAAAGTTTGTCCGCCTCGTCCACGATTAGCCATTCGACGCTACACAGATTTAATTAAATATTTTCTTACACTGTATCCAGACGAAGTTCGAGGCGAAACAGATTTTATGAAAATGCGTTTACTTGTTCAGGGATATAGCTGGTGGATCCTGATTCAAGAGATATATTATCCTCCTTGGTGTGGTAATTAATATATCTGCGAGACAAAATTATTATACTGATTTCCGTTAATCAAATTATTTTACCGAAAGTAAGGTCCTCTGTGTATTCTCTACTAACCAAATTTCTGCGAACTTTTAGGCCCGTACTTCTGTAATGCTTGGTTAATTTTACTGATAATATGAATTCTGTAATTACAACCTTCGCCGAGGCGTACGCATTCTCTATACGTTTGTTTGGCCAATTCTCTGGTCGGGCATAGAATAACAGCTCTGAACCCTTTTCTCTGTGGTCCTTTCAAATGATGAATTATTGGCAGTAAAAAGGCAGCTGTCTTCCCAGATCCTGTCGGAGCACAAGCCAGTATTTGCCTGCCCTGTGTTAATCGTAATCGCGAATCAAATAGATGCTGAATTTCTAGCTAGTTTCTGTCGCAAAGATATTATTAGTTGTTAAGTGTGATTCTTTTACTTGCAACATAACGGGCGTAGCTTGCATTTGAATTGGCGTGGGATTTATATAACCACAGCTTATAAAATTGTTTACTAATCGTTCGGGTACGTCGTAAGTCTTTAACAGCTCCATAAACTGCGATATAGGCTCAGGTACACGACTGCCTGTAACGCTTATACGATGTTGATTTCGAAAATGATTAATCTAAAAAGAAGCAGGATAATTCAAGCTGAGAATCTCCTCGGAGGTATTCGATTCGCAGTAGCAAATCATTTAAAACCTTTTCCTGTTCCAGCTTCAGTAGTTTCTCTTCGCTGAAAGAATCTTTATCCTTCTTGGATTTCTTTCTACTTCCGCTTTTGGGAACAGATATCCCATCGAGCAGTACCAACTCGTCGTCGGCGTTTTCTGCGTTGTTCTCAACCTCATCGTGCTTCCTTTTCATCGGCAGCGTCAAAGAATATGCGACACTGCGGGACACAGTTTCTTCTTCGTTTCCAAGCACATTTTCAGTCTGCTTTTTACTCAGCTATTGAAAAACCAAATGCCCGTCGTTTGTTTCGATCGTGTTTAAAATTTGTATTTCGAAGAGTAACCTACCTGAAACCTTTCTGCATCCGTGTGAAATCGTTTCTTATCAAATTTCACGCCGCTAGAAAGCTTTCGGAAAAGTTCGTAGGCATCCATCTTCCTCTTGTTTATTTAATAACAGCTAATTCGATTTTCTTTTGATACATGTGCTTCCATTTATGTACGTTCGTGTAATCATAACCTGTCATAACCTCAAACGTCGAAAGCCAGACCTATGTTTTGTCACGTGGTCATGTTGAATTGTTAACCTATGTAAGGAGGTGTGGTTATGTGATTGGTGCAGTATAGTGTGTGTGTGTGTGTGTAAATAGATGTAAATAGTCGAATGTGGTTGCGAACTGCCTGTGATTTTCAAATTCATATATTACATAGTGACATACACATTGCCAACGTTAATATGTAAAGCAGACCGACAATAGGACGGCAAGAAACTATTTCGGCGATCCCATATCTCACCCCATCTGTTAAAGTTAAATCATTAACGTGACAGTTAAAAAATTGTAGCTACCTACCGGTAATCACGTTAAAAAAAGCAGTAACCGTCTCGATGTAATGTTAATGGAATATTCCGAATGCAAAGAACATGTAAATAATTAGGAAAATTTCTATTCCCGAAGATTAGTTCCCATCAAATTAGTGCCTTCGATTTGGAATTTATGTACGAAGTGGAAATGTGTGTGGATCTTTTCGCCCTTTTGTGAATACGAGGGAAAATTCGCCAAATCCAGTTCAATGTTTCTATTAACGCCTAATACGGAATTCTCGTTATAACATGTAACATGGACGTAAGTAACGATTCGTATGTATCTATGTAAAATCGAGTAACAAATCAATTCTTGAAAAGATACTTTTTTCGAATGACATTGCCTTTCCGCAAACATGTGTATTCCGCACGAATATGTTAACACGTTCGAAGAAAAAATCTATTATACTGGGAATGGGTGTATTATTGTATGAACATTTATTTATGTTCGTTTCATTCAGATTATTAAAATATACATTTCGCGTTAATAAAATATACCTATTTCGCGTTAATATCTCCGAAATATTATATATAGCGATAGCGGCGTTGTATAATTAATTATGACTGAAAATCACCATAATTCATTGTAACATTTTACTTAACTTCTTTCCAGATTACTATGTAACGTTATTATTTAATTACTTTATTCATATCTTTGCGAATACAAACGGTATGTTTGTTAATACAATTTTCTCTGATTGGTGTGAGAAAAAGTATTTTATTTTCTATCCGCCTTAAGAGTGGATCTCTCCATTACCAAGAGATAGAAGCATATTTTCTTTAATATCTATTTTCCTTAAATATACATTTAACGTCATTTTTAGCAGACCTATTTAAAGAATTAAAAATATGGAAGGGTATTCGTATATTTCGTGTATAAAAATCAATGGAGTTCATATCTTACCCCCCCTGGTACGTACATAGATATAAATAATAATATCCATCGCCTGATAATTAGTTTACTCAACCGTAGAGTTTCATTATTTTCAGATGACTAAAGATCTTAAAGAGGAAATGTCCAATTATAAGCAACTCGCGATGAACATAGAAAAAAAGTTAGAAGCTTTACGTGTTGTTAAACCGTACGAGGTCGAAACAGAACCAGTTAGGAAAAAATCCAAGGTCCCGCAATTGAAAAGAAGAATTTCTAACGCTAAGAAACATTCGGCTGCTTTTGAAAGTAAGAGCAGTAATTGCAAAGAAATAGTTACAGCTACGAATGGTATTTCAACAGACACGTCTGACAGTTCTACTGAAAATACAGAGAGACTATCGCAATGGGAACAGAATAGGAAACCAGACGCAGAATGTAAGCCAGAATGTCAGATAACTCTAGCTCCTGGTATTATCTCGAGGCCAGAATCGCTAACCAGCGTTAATGCGGACCATCGTTTAAACGAGACCACCTCGACGAGGTCCGATGCTACTGAAGTAACATCAGAGGCTTGGAAGCCACGAGTACCTAAGACATTGGATATTATTCCATTGTCTTTGAATAATCCGAATGACCAAAGGAACGGAAACTACCAAGAAAGCGGTTCGGACAATGTAGGGAACACTCCGAAGTTAGTGCGCCAAGGTTCTTATGTGTTAGACACTCCGAGTCCTATATTACTGGCGCACATGCAAATGGAACTAGCTAGTTCGACCTGCAGCCCTTGCTCGGAATATATTCCATCCTCGAATATAAATACAGTACGTCGGAAGGAATGGAATATCGCGCAAGCTAAAATTGAGTGGGAGAACGAGTCTAAAAGCAAAGATCTTCTTCCCGGGGAATCATTGGGAGGCTTTCCGAAGCGAAAGGGAGCGTGCTGCTCCAACAGCAATCGCACGATCCGTAAATCAATTTCCTTGCAGGCGAAACCTAAATCTATGTTTATACCATACTCGTCCGCTAGATCTGTCGACTGCATCCAAACGATGCTAGCTAACGAACGTCTGAACAATAATAGCGTAGAGATGACTGATAACGGAAGGTTTGCCACGGACAATAGCAACGAGAAGAAACGTAGGTTTCAGAACTGGAAGCCGTGCCATAGTTTCCCCAAAAGTGCCACTTCTCGTTCGACGTACAAACGTGGTTGTTCCTTGGAAAATTTGACTAGCGCCGATGCACCTTCCTCCAGATACGTTGAGAACGGGTACGATAAGATCCCAGCGAGCAGCAATTGCGTGAAAGAGATCTCGACGAGTCCGAGATCGCAGGACTCTACTTCCAAATTGAAATCTTCCATCGCGTCCAATAAACTTTTAACGATTTACAAAAAGGTCCAAGAGATGCATATGAAGCAGATGGCTGAACTGATGTCTCGGCAGCAAAGAGAACAGACGTTGCTCCAAGAAGAGTTCGAAGAGCAACAGTTGCTTCTGTTGACCGAGATCAGAAAGACTTTCCCCGAAATTTTGGCGCCGTTGCTCTCTGAAAATGTTCTGTCTACCACTTTCGGTCCAGTTACTCCCGACAACGAAAAGCTTAACGAAAGTATTCATCATAGTACGGAGAATACTGAGAGTCTGAGAAGTGATCTACACGAGAAGAGCAAAGTAGAACATTTACAAGACAATAATACAGATGTAATCTCGTGTCCACTTGACTATACTTGTTCGGAGACAGAGTCGACGTACAAAAGTGATAGCCCCGTAATAACGGTGGAAGATAACGTAGCAGAGGCGCAGCTAAATAATACGAGCAGTCACGAAAGAGAATTAGTGGAAGAGGGTGGTAGGTTTAAACGCTTGAACGTCAGCCGACAGTTATTTCCTCTAGATAGTAAAACTACCCACCTGCCGATTCTCGATAGGACAATGTACGGAGCTAAGCATGTAAGAGATTATCATTTTAAATACACATTTATCATTTGAAACGTTAGCGAGAATCTTAAACTAGCTCATATGTATGCGTGCGTGCGCGTGTCTGTAGATAGAAGCGGTAAATTTAATCAATGCATACGCAAGAGGCTATTTAGTGCGTAGAATTATACGAACGGAACGTGTAATTGCTTTGAAAAATACGTACAAGGAAGCGTTACACTGTATGCTGAAGCTCCATGTCGACGCGCCTCTTAATCGATCAGAATTCAATTTTCTACATCGCCTCCAGCTGCAGGTAAGATTCGCAACAATTTGAGAGGGAAATGTCTTGCGCTGTGTTTATGTTTAACAATTAATTTAATAAAGTTTCGCCATTGTTTCGCTAGCTATATAAATACATAGAACGTTTATATCTGTTATCTTTCTTTCTGCATTTCGTTCGTATTCTATAGTAATTGGCGATAATAATGTTGGATAGAACAAAGCAAATAATTTCTACTTGTAAACAGTCGATCGGGTTATCGTTAATTTAGGAATACGGCTTTTTAAAATTATTATCTTGTTACCGTTGGTGAATAAAAATTAATCATTCGTTCGAGTATGAAGTTTATAAGAATTTTGTGATTTCTATAAGTGCGACGCAGCTTCTATGAATATAGTGGAGTTATTTGCCCAAAGTCCCAAGAAAAGAATGCAAGTAATAGAGCAAGATCGTGAAATCAAGCAATCTCGCATAGAACGTCCGACATCTGCCAGATCGTATTCATTTGCAACTCAGCGGACCTTAGCCAGGAAAAAACTCAAGGAGTATGACTCTGCATAGTATAATTTACTTTCGCTTTCTATAGAACGTTCGATAAATACTAATGATGTAGAACTCCATTGAAGTAAAATAAATTATTTCATTATTTGCTGTTACTGTCTCCATTAACTAGAATTAATACCGTAATTTTATTATTACGATTCATGAGTGGCTTGCTTCGTGTAGTAATAGTTTGCATCGCAAACATTTAGGCAGTCTTTTCCTGTATAGCTAAAGAGAACTCGAAAACGAAGACTTTCGAATAGAGTGCTTTTATATTTCTGTCAGCACGGTAACCGATCGGTCAAGCTTCGAGACATGATGAGCATTCTCTGATTTATTTATCGTTCTTTATCTGTCCCCTTGTCAGAATGGAAGACTATCAACCATCTTCGTTTGCTCGTTCATGCTTGTCTAGATCTCGATGTCAGACTTGGACTTCTGACATTAAAGAGAAACTTATCTCTCCAAACATTCTATGTAAGTATCTCTGTCCCTTTTATGTAGAAATTATTTAGATTCTAGCAACGGATTACTTAATCGCGTAGATACTCTTTGAATATCGAGTACACGATGCATTTATAATAAGTACTTTCTGAATTTCAGATCACAGTATTAAAAGAAGCACTAGTGCAGGAACAGTACGAAAACCGTGGCGGTGAAACTATAATTAGTGCCTTGAATTGTCCTAATTTTATTACATCGTGTATGCGTAAACATCATCGCATGTACACGAACACGCTCTGTGCCTGAATTTTTAATAAATTTGTTTTCTACAAAAATATAAATCTCCCATATAGTACGTTTACACGAATTCTCTATATCACATTTAACTGAGAAACTTTACCCTGGAAACAATTGTACGATCATTATTCAACTGTACTGTAAGGTCTATTTTGTTCATATTCGTATAACGGAGTAATACGAATTAATTTCCCACGCTTTAGCATTCGAATTGCTGTGGTCCATTTGAATTGGCAGTTGACAGATGTCAAGGTGCGATTTCATGGTGACGCTCGACGCTCGTTTGGAGCGTCAAAACCAGTCACGTGATCGGTCCACGGGACTACTTTCAGCATCAAGCGGAAAAGCTAAACCGAGTATAGCTTTTTTCAAAGACGCTCGTTCATTCTGACTCGCTCCAGTCGCTCCATCGTTGGTCACGTGATTGGTTTTGACGCTCAAAACGAGCTTCGACGCTAAAAGTCACGTGGACCGATCACGTGACTGGTTTTGACGGTCAAAACGAGCGTCGAGCGTCACCATGAAATTGCACCTTGAGGCTAAACTCGGTTTAACTTTTCCGCTAGACGCTTGTCCACTCTGACTTGCTCTGACTCGCTCGTTCGTTGGTTGAGCGTCGGTCACATGATTGGTTTTGACGCTCAAAGTCCCGTGGACCGATCACGTGACTGGTTTCGACCAAAGAGGTGATATAATAAGAGGCGTCACTCCTGGTGGAACCTTTGAAGTCCTTACTTGACCTTGGCATTTAAATTGTCTATTCGAGCGGGATATTCAAATCGACTAAATGTACCTTACCGCAGTTGGCTGATTATTGTCGAAGTTTACCGATCATTGCCGAAGTTTAGCGATCATTGCCGAATGGGCATTTAAATTGGTTGTCTAGTGATTTCCCTAGCTTATTTCTGTCCTTGTCGAGTGACGCCTCTTATTATATCTCCTCTTTGTTTCGACGCTCAAAACGAGCGTCAAGCGTCAGCATGAAATTGCACCTTCACTTTCGACGTCGTCATACAGTAATACAGCAGGCATATCATAGAATCTCTATACTCTATGCTCTATGCTACATATGCGATCTTGTAATGACGATCTATGTGGATCCGTGAATGAAACGGAACGTAACGCTGCGAGTAATCAGAAACAATATTTTGTTTCGTCTCCTTCTATTTCCTAGTTTCTAAGATTAAGACTCAGCAATTTATGGTGCTAATCGCAGCTGAGTTATAACGAAAGAATCATGTGCGACAACATGAAGAACAATCCGTTCGCGGGGTTGTTTTCTACCATCGACGATGCTGTGTCATTGTCATCTGAAAATCAGATGTCCATCAATGAAAATAACGGAGTTGACTGTATTACGAGACTTGAAGATAAAGACAGTCACGATATCACAGAATGTACGAACTTCCGAGATTCGGAGGAATTCAAAATCGACAGCAAGGTTAACCACATACTAGGTGACATATTTGGAATAACATTATACGCCACTGAGACTAGCAACCAGCAGAAACAGAGATTGGTGTTCGTCGACGTCGATTCGATCGGCGAAGCGGTTTTCGACAGATTAATGCTGCCTGACCTCGAGTCCAGCTTGGTCCCAGAGAAAAACTCTCAAGAGATTTGTTGCGATTCCCACACGCTGGACAAACAGGCAATATTTTACTTATTCGAAAGCTACTGCCGACTGCAACGATATCAGAATAACTTGGAACTCTCCGACGTTCTCTCCGAAATGCGCCAGGTTATTTTACAAAATGCAGCCCTCGCGTTACAAGAGCCAGACCTGTTCAGGGAACAAGAGGTGAGGTGTACGCGCGCTGCTGTTTCAATTCTGTTAAACTAATCGTGAGAGATCCCGTCGAATTTCGCAGAATGTAATTCAACTTTGTTGCCCCTTTCAGATTCACAATCAGTTTATTACGTTGTGCATGGAAGCAACTGGGCCGAAGCTAGAACTTATATCATTCACCGATGGTATCGTCAATGAGCTGCAAGTGGAAAACGAAGAAGACACTGTTAATATAATCGCTGCATCCTTCAGCCCTATACTCGATATAATTCATAAGGAAGCGGCGCAGAGTAATCTTCTCTCTTTTCGTCAGTATTGGTTTACAATATTGATCTTGTTTTCCTCAATAGAACCTTTAGCCAAATTAGTAATCCATCATAGCACTCCTAAGAGCAACGAAGGTCGAGCTTACGCGGATACGTTATTAGGAGCGCTTCTCAGTACCAGTTGTTTACCAAAAACCGCGGAAGACAGATTCAACTTCTTTGAGAATCCTTTGGAAATGGTAAGTAACCCGTCGGAGTAATTTAGAAACTAATCTCAAGCTTCTATCGACCGTTATACATTGAATAATGCCCATTCGTCATTGCAGTCTAACACTATTAACGAGAACAACATTTGGACCGCGCTGGATGCGCTGAGCGAGTCGTTGCACAAAGTTTTCCATTTGTTGCTAAAATGCTCCGCGGAGGTTCGCGATCTGACGTTGCAATGGATAGGCAATTGCCTTCATTTAAACGCGAATAGAGGAAAAATATGGAGCACTCAGAGTGATTTAGGTTTCAACGAAGTATCGTGCGTCTCTGATGGGTTTATGTTAAATCTGGGAAGTCTCCTGTTGCACCTCTGCCAACCGTTCTGTAGCGAACACAACGAAGTAAAGGCACTCAAGATAGATCCTACTTATTGCGCCGTCGAGGTCAGTTAATTCTCGAAATGATGCACGAGTTGTGTTTATTCACTTAATTTTATCGTAAATGTATTTAATGAACTCTAGCTGAATAAGGAGAACGAGCATCCGAATCGGGTTGTACATTTAAAAGGAATGTCTTCCGAAACTTGTTTAATACCAACATCGAACGGTGAAGTGAGACCAGTTGCTAAAACTTTTGGTTTCACCACCGAATGCTTCTTTTTAACTCACAGAGCTCTGGATCTCGGCTACAGAGTGGTATTAGACAAGCTCTTAAAGTAAGCACTGTTTACGAATAAACTAACGATCGTGACACGCAACAGCTCATCATCTATCGAAATTGCAGAACGAATCAAGACATGGCGAGAACTCGGAGAGAACTTCAGGATGCGCAAACCGACGGGAATTGGAATCTGATAGAACTGGTAACTCTGATCCTGGAGGAGGAAATGACGAAGTGCGTATGCGTTTATTGCTTTTACAAAGAAAATAGAAATAGTATACGTTACGCTAAGCGACACGTCTTTCGTGTTAAATAATTAAATCGCACGGCTCGTCACGAACATTTAATTTCGTACATTTTAGGTATTTATCTTTGAGAGCTAGTCTTTTAGCGCCAGGGATGTTAAAGTTGCTAGCAAAGTTTCATGCCACAACAGCATTCTGGTTAGTGCAAGTGTATTTAAATGATATAAAAGTTGGCGAAGAGGAACAGAATGATTATGCTCCGAAGAAACGTAAACCAGTGACTTTTCCTTTTCCAGACACTGTCCCAGATACTCTGAGGTATCTTCCGGCGATTCTATACCTTCTGAACGTCTGGGTAACATACTTTTTCTAATAACGCATTATTTACCTCTAGATGCATTCCCGAATTTGTAGTGGAAAATACCATTAGGTTTTTGGATTCTCTGCGGCACCTGAATCCGAACGTTTTCGAAGAGCAAGGCCCGTCTTTCTTGACACCGGTGCTAACAGAGGTGAGCCAAAAGCATACGTAGTAAGCCTGAACCGATGCGACGCGATTCAATGAAATAATCGAACATATTACGCCAGATAATAGCGCTGATGGAATCGCAGAATCGCCTTTACAATCCTCATTTACGCGCTCGTCTGGCAGAGGCTTTAGAGACTCTCTTACCTAGGAACGACGAGACCGTGAACTCCGTAATTCCGAGTTTAGGAACATTCCATAGGGAACAATTATTTATCTCGCATCCGCAGAGGCAGCATGTATGTAATCTTCTGATTGCTATGGTATTCTGGAGCAGTGATTCTCAACCTGTGGGTGGCGAAGTGTTTTCCGGGAGCTCGCCACGGTTATTTTCAGTTGGCGATTTTTAGCATTTATTTATTTCAATTATTAAGTTAGAATTATATTCGAAAATACCACTGAAAGGCGATCGCGACTCAAAAAAAGGTTGGGAAACGCTGTGTTGGAGGAATATCAATTTCCCTTTCTTTATCTCAAGCTTATTTTATAATTTAGATCGTCACCAATTTGCTCAAAGTATCTGTAAGCATCGAAATGACCGGAGAAAGCGTACAATTCGAACAGAAGCTCAATTATCGACGACATATGTACGTTGTTATGGAATATTTATGGAAACTGCCGGAACATCGTAATAACTTCATGTAAGTGAGGAACATAAGCGGTACGTGTACTACAGAGATTGTATCTCGTTAAATTCAATTCGTTCCCAATTCATGTTACGCACACACAACTTACATGCCACTTGAAATTAAAACTTTGAATTATGTCATAGTTTCAATTATACTCGTATACTATTACATTGTATAAGGATGCTAATGTTCTATGGTAACTGATATTGTAATTGCAACCTCGACGAGATGGATATCGATATTTCACGCTTCGCGCGTTCACTTTCCAGTTCTTTAGCTGCAGAAGCGGAGGCTAACATGGAAGCAGCTCAGCCACCCCTGTTCTTGCGTTTTATAAACCTTCTAATGAACGACGCGGTATTTTTATTAGACGAAGCATTCTCGAACATGGCTCAGTTGAGGCAATTGCTTCAAACGAGGTATGCATTCGCGTGATACCCAATACCGAGAGGTTCTCCGGTTTCCGGTTACATAATACGATATCAATCTGAATCTAAAGGGACAGCGAAGAATGGAATAAGTTGTCGATACACGAACGCCGCCAACAGGGTCGATACCTTGAGCGCCTGCGAATAATTGCTCGATTTGACAACATTCTGTGCGAGAAAACTATAGACATATTAAAAATGCTAACGACCGAGATAAAATCGATCTTCTGTCATCCGATGTTGGTGGATCGCATGGCTTCGATGCTTAATAACTTGTTGCTGCAGCTGGTTGGACCGAATAAGAAGAATCTAAAGGTACCAAGTAAAATCAACCACATTCGCATTATAAGTATTCGAAATTGGTCTCATTTCTATAATTTCTCTCCCGATAAATCGACTCGGCTTTAGGTCTACGATCAAAAAGAGTACGCGTTCAATCCAGCAAGTCTAGTATTAAATACGTGCGAAATTTATATAAATCTCGGTGAAGTGGAATCTTTTGCGATCGCCGTTTCTCAAGATGGTCGGTCATATAGCCCGGAGCTATTTAAGGACACCTTTTTCGTTTTAGGTAAGTATCTACATCTACACACGACTACGTAACTCAAGTAACATTTTAATAGGAATCGCGAGAAAAGCAAACGTGACTCGGTTTAGCTTAAGTGTCGCTTAATACCGTTTCAGTTCGTATCGGAGGTGGCAACATATGGAGGGAGTTGAGTCCATTCGTGAGAAGTGTAGAAGCGGCTGCCAGTCAGAAGAAAGAGGAGGACGAAATTTTGCTCGATGCTCCTGACGAGTTTCTCGACCCTATTATGTCCACTTTGATGACAGACCCTGTCATCCTTCCATCTGCTGGGATAACTATCGATCGTCAAACCATTGCGAGGTCAGTAGTTTCTTTCGGATTGCTAACAGCAAATTTAATGTTACGGCGAGATGCATATGTACGTTTCAGGCATTTATTAAGCGACCAAACCGACCCGTTCAATCGATTGCCCTTGACTATGGACATGGTAACACCCGACACTAAACTTCAACGCAGGATACAAGAGTGGGTGCAGCAGAAAAAGGAAGAGAAAGCAAAGAACCGCCACTGACCGGTGGTTATTTAAGGGTGACATTCGGGTGGTTCAAGGCATATTCCTCGCGTTTCGATACCATTGAACATAGGTGGATGAAACGCACGATCCTCAAGGTTTCAGGTAACGAAGACGCCAAGTATGATCTACGACCAGCCAAACGCGCCATGTCATTCAGTTTAAATTCTATTGTTGTATTATACGATTGCGCGCGTGCCCCTGTAAACGTTATCACCGCGGTAAGTATGTCCTATGTCAATTTGTCGCCCTATAATTAGTTTTATATTCTAGAGAATTTCCAACATTGCATTTCCCGCAAATAATTGTACCCTATACCAGTCTATGTAAGCACAGAGCTAAAACCTTGTTATTTTACGATAAGTGTACAAATATCATTTGTAAAGATTCCAGCGTCTTATTCGACCGTGGTGGTCGTTGTCACCAACGAATTCGAAGTACAGACTAATTTCGAAGGCCGGAATAAACTGTAGAACACTGTAAAACGTTCAAGTTTTAATACACTGTAGGATTTTCGGAATGTATTACATTGTGGAATTATTTACAATCTTTTCATCAGCCGTTGACAAAACTTTCGAAATAATTCAGTGGCATTTGCGATTACAAAGTATTCGCAAGCTCCTGGAAATCTGTAACAAACCACGAAGCTCCCTTCTTAACGCTTTCTCTAACTACGTTTCCTCCGTATCCTGTGACGAAAATAATAGTGCCATTAAGGAAATAAATAAAGCCGTTTATTTCCGGTGTAAAATAAATCTGCACGTACCTATGAACAATTCTGCTACTGAAACGCTTTCTAAATCGGTCGCTCCGTCACCGACGTGGACAACAGTTTTAAATCCTCTTTCCCTTTTCAGGCGTTCGATTACCTTCGCTTTGCCACCGCTCTGGGCGGTAGGCTGATTCTCATCGAATCCCGCGTACTCTCCTATAAATAAATTGACGAGAACTTTAGCTGTAACACATTAAGCTAATCGTGGACAGGTATAAACGGATAACAACCCATGAAATAGAATTTAAGTCTGTTTGCAAATATATTTTCTAATGGAATATCGAGGGATGCAGCGACTGGTGCTATTAAACAATCAAAGCCACCGGATATTAGAAACACTTGCTTTTGGCGAGATCGTAGGGCCTTTACCAGGGTTCTGAAATTTTTGTAAGAAATTTTAAAGGAGACAGCACAAGTCGAGTCGCAGTAATTCTTTATCGATGATAATTATTTCCTACTGAATTCCAGGTGAAAGTTTTGGTGGGTGCGACAAGAGGAATTGCTTTACTTGTGTAATACTTGGCTTTATGATATTCAATCTTTCCGTCAGCGACTGCTGAAACGTTACGCTTCCTTGCATTGCTTGCCTTGTTCTAAAAGCACATCTAATTAATCTCGTGCGCGATAAATTGGACGAATGGTAATCTGCGGAACGGTTAGAGAGTCGAGTGGCAGGGAAGCTAGAGATGGAAATCTTACAAGGCAATGATCTCGTCCCCTTTGCCGCAGAACTTTGCGAGTTCATCGATTCCTTCTTCTCGTATCACCGTGGAATCTACGTCAAAGGTTACAGCATCCGCCTCTCGCCATATCGCTTTTAAGTCGCACAGGTTCGCCATCTATTTCGCTGACAGTTCACAGGTTCACAGCAACAGGTGGCACAGGCACTATAGGAATTATAACATTTTACCAGATTGTTACCGCGTCGATGTCGCGGACGCGTGGTGCCAAATGCCCGATACAGCGAACGACTGATCCTTATTCTGCGAGAGCAATGGTGTTAAATAGATATTTATACCTTACAACCTCCGATAGCAGAGTTTGATGAGTAAACTGAAGCTTTGTTATATTTTCCGGTCATGTCAATGCATTTCATCATCGTAATTTGCGCTTTCGAAATATCTAATGATCCGTTTTTATCAGCAAGCTTCAACGTCTTTCGAGGTTAAAATATTGCGCCAACTCGTCTGCGTCCCACGTTATCTATGTACGTTATCACACACATGTATGCAGTGTATTTGTACGTACGTATGTACACAATGATCGTGCCATTTATTTTATTCCATTCACGGTGTGTATATATTTACGTACATACGTAAATATACCTATTCAAGATGATCGTACCGTCAACAACCGATCGATGATGGATCTATGGATCTTTGGTACTCTACAATTTTATTGTTTCAAAGACAGCGTTCTTTCAATTTTCATCCTTCCGTGTTACAAGAGTACTGTATAAATTATTCGTTCACGAGGATCTATTGGGAATTTTATTGGGTTTAATTTATCTGACAATGAGAGAAAAGCAGAATGGGGCTAAAGACTAGAGGGAAATATACGGTTACAATACGTTAACTCAATTCATTTCATTGCCGATTGTCGATCAAACACAGTACATAGTAAACATTTTGCACTTTCAGGGCCCGATCTAGGTAAAATTGGTAGAAAGAGAAAATTAAAATCAATAAAAACCAATGAAAAAGTAATTTTTTTTCAAAAAGTAGGTAATACAGGCTTCAATTTAGTATTAAACCCAAATTTTGTTTTACCATTGCTTTTTTTATGAATATTAAATTTTTTATAAAACAAAGGACTTTTGTTGTTCAATAAATACCTTTAAAAATTTCACTCAATGTCAAAAATTATATTTTAAAAGAATTATTTATAATTGATTAATTATTAGATATTTATAATTATTTATAAATATAAAGGGTGGTAAAAATCATTTTTGCCAAGAGCAGCGGAAGAGCTAGATCGGGCCTGTGCACTTTCATGAGTTTATTACGTTGAATACCAAGCGAATTTATGAATATGATGAGCTTGTAAACATGGAGACGGAATACTAAATAATTATCCTCTTTTTAACGCACATGTTTTGTCGTCAGTCTTCTAGTAAAACTGTTCGGCGTGGTTACTTTGCCTTCAATAATCTATTTGTTTGGGTGGGCATTTAGACATATAAATCTTAATATATAAAGTAGAAAGTGTTTGCGTGTTTGTCTGTCGCGTAAAATCTTTCGAACGGCAAACTCTGGGGTCACGAAATGTGTCCCAGCTCATTATGCCTAGCAAATCCAGATGAATGTGACTATTTTCACAAAAAATAAATAAAAACAATTTTTTTTATAAAATCAGAATCTAAATTTCGGGCGAAACCGAGTAGTAAAGCTAGTATTCTTATAATTGTCATTTTGTCAAACGAAAGAATTGTGATCTGTTTACCATCATGCACAATTGATGCTCATTGCGCATACAGTTGAATGTATTAGGTCTAAGTATAAGCAGTGGTATTGTTATAATAAATTCAATACTTCACAATCGGCTCCTCCTCTTCAGCTATGAAATACACAAGTATCGTTCGTCTCTATAGCCTCGAGAGTAATTTTTTTCTTCAGTTTACTTACGCTACACTTACCTCATAATTGCAAGGGGAGAATATTAGCTCTCTCATTCGCGCAGGAGCCGCAGAAAAACAAACAAAAGGCACACAACGGAAAATTGCACAACATGCCGGAGGGATTCGAACTCGCGGATCTTTATTAGTTTATTAGATATGTATGTACTTCCGGGTGGTCAGCCTGCGTCTACGCCAATGCCGATTCACGCTTTCAATTCTTCCGGCTCCTCTCTTCCGCGTATTACGGACCATTACAGAGACCCTGATCCCACAGACCCACACACATATAACTTTAATTACTCCTTCATTGCCATCGATTGTTTCCCCAACTCATTGCGCTCCTTCGATCACGAGCTACATAGCTTTAACTCTTAACTACAACGAGAATTCGCGACATGGGAATTATAAGTCTTCGGTACCGCATGTTTTCGTTAGCCACCCGGAAGTACGAAAACTACTTTCTAAGAAATGCCAATTGCAACATACTTATCTCCTTTTTAATTCCGCGCTAAACATTTCTATTCGATCGTCTATTCGAGCGGGTATACGATGGAAACAAATATGTGCCGCCTATTTAATTGCGGTTTTGTAACCGCAATTCGGATATATGTACTCGTTAAGATGAGTTTTAATTACCTAACCGTTGTTAATAAAAACTTGATTAGACTAAGGTACAGAAATCGCTACACCAATACCAGTGCACAAATTCGAGACAGAAAGTAGAGGTTAAACCCGTTAAATTGTTCAATATACATGTATTTATAATGTGTACTTACCTAGTGTAGACATTAGATAGGTTACACAAGAGAAGATGTACTACACTATATCAGCCTAGTTCGCGCGCAGAAATGTCGATACTTTCGCTGTCTAACCACACACTGTGGATCCAACAACCAAGTCGATTCTCATTCTCACTTCTCACGAGTGTTTTCGAAACGACTTTGGCCATCTAGTTTGGGTACCTAGTTTTAATTCCAACCGCTGGTAGCACAGTGATCGTCTTCCTCTATCCTGAATCGATAACGTTGCACGTGACACGAGATTGGTAAAATGGTAACCGGGGCTCTAGCGTCCTCGAGTTGCGTGATAAAAAATTTACATTGGATATTAGATCTATCCAGTTGGTCTATGCTATCGGGATGGAATGATATGGGCAATCGTAGATAGCGTAGCTTCAAGTTTTAGAGATACGTGTAGAGAGGTTTGTGGCTCTCAGGAGGATGAACCGAGCTCGTAATTTCGTAGTCTCTATATGTAGAGTTCAAGTGAGGTGCTGCGCTCTAGTTACCGATTACAATCTCTTATCGAGATCGATGAACGGTACAGGAGAGAATCAGAGAGGGTAGTTAGTCCGAGAACGGAAGCTATTCCGTATCAGACGTTCGGGTGGCGGTCGCAGGTCGCAGGCAGCGTGATTCGCGCGCGCAACAACGAAACGATCGAAAAATTCGGAGGGCAGTTGATCGCGAGCCGTCGAGTCCCCGGTCCCGTAACTCGTTGCAACCTGTCCATAACCCTTGCGACCGATCGGTGAGCGGAAGGAAAAGAAGATCACGATGGAATGTTCAAAAATTTCGGACGTTTCGGGCGTAGTAACAAAGATACTCGAGTAAACGCGAATAACGGCTTTAGAAAAGGTTTCTGATCGGTTTGGAGGTTGCGCGGACGCGTGCGGCGGTAGCCCATCGTTATAAAGATAACGATGCAGTTCTGTAGCGAGGTTGCTCGTATAATTTCTCTGTTCTTCATTTCGTGGCTCGGGGTCGCGTGCACTCGCGAGCTAGAGAAGCCAGGCGAAGCGGAGAAATCAGAGAGCCGGGATTCGTTTTGTCACCCGTTTCCTGGCATTATTTTGGAAGAAAGTAGAACCGCTCTATTGGCTAACGGAAGTATAGTGCACAACAAGCTGGTGTACCCGGTGGAGTATTACCAAGTTCTCGAGAACGAGACGTACGGGTGCGTGTGCAAGCTGCGAGCCTGCCTGAAAAAGTGCTGTGGACGAAATGAGATGCTAGGAGCCGGTGACCGACCGTTGTGCATCCAGCCGCCGAACGGGCTAGCCGTGCCCGATCTTGTCCTCCAGCGTGGCCAACTAGCCACTGAGATCCAAGAAATCTCCGGCGTCGAGGATCTGTTTACGCTGGTGGAGGATACCGGCTGCCCCAATAATACCATCAAGTACATGCTCGAGCCGGAACATTTCGAGGAGGACAAGTTCGTGCTGGTGCCGAACGGTACGCTTCGAACGTCCTTACACACGTTTCCGGCCTGGTCCTACTGTCTCGACTGGAAAGAGTCCTTTAAGAATATCGGCGTTCTCGTTTGTATGTCGTCGTCGGAGGCTATTGCGTCGCCGGACGAGCAAGCTACCTACAAGATCGGCATCATAATTTCCATTCCGTTTTTCGTCGCCACGTTCCTGGTGTACGCGATCATCCCGGAGCTGAGGAACCTTTATGGAAAGACTCTCATGTGTTACGTTGCCTGCCTCGTTGTCGCCTACATCTTCCTCGCGATGGCCAAGTTGTTTCACCTCTCGGTTGACCTCTGCTCCACGATAGGTAAGGCAGCGCTTACGAACGTCGCAATCCTTGCCCTTGCGTAGCTTTTGTCCATGCTCTCTGTCTCTCTGCGTCACGCGCCTTTTGTCGCCTTTTGTCGCGTTTCGTCGGGAGTACGAGCTCGCCCGAACGCTGAATTAACCTACTCCCGTAGTAAAGACGTCAAATTCGGGATCGTAGTATAATTGCTTAGCGGCCGAAGGGATTTTAGCGTACGTGCAAAAGCCACGTGACTGGAAAAGAGGGAAGAGGTTCACCCATCCGAATATCCATCGGCACTTCGCCGTTCGTGTCGGCATATCAGGATGAAACGCTACGAAACATGGTGAATCATATGGCTACGAGCTATGATGTGCATGTCACACCACGTCTAACTACGTATATATGTATTTCTATTTTTATTTAAATTGCCTTTATTGCACCAATTGTCCGTAGTATGGCGAAAAGGCGAGGCCCAGCTGAGGCTGCTATAATACTTAGCCTCTGTATAGAGTGTCAGAATATAACACAAGTAGAAAGTAATGAAAAATCATGTGTTTAACTATGCATAATACTATATTCGAATTCGCGTGCGTTCACACATCGTAAAAATCGCGAAACGGTAAAGCGCGTGGGGTAGGTTACTGTAGGAGGGCTACAGGTAGCAGTTTCTATATAGTTCTAGCCAACATCCATTTGAAATCATTGCCCTGCATCTGTATCAGCTTCCGAAACGGATTTAGAATGTCGATAAGAGTCCCGATGCTCGCGAAAGCCGGAAACCCCGGAAAACGAGTTGCTGATACTACGTATTATAAAGCAAGCTACTCTGGAAAAACGGGATATCGTAACAGACGATTTCCAATCCAATCAGGGTCGCGATCTTCACCTCTCGCGATATTCGTACTTTATCATTGGCAACGTTTTTCACGTACGAAGCGTAGCTATTCGAAATGTAACGAAACGGAGGGAAGCGAGAGCGAATAATTAATAAATGGATGGAAAGAAGACTATCGTCAGAATTAAGAAGAAAGCGTTGACTCGTAGCAGGACAGACCGTATCTGCGTCGTCGTAGAAGTTAGAAATTATTGAGTCGTTTCCGCCTAACGCGATAATGTGTGCGGTTGCAAAGAATCCGGACGGTTAGCGATAAGCAGTCAGTTTACGGGAACGCACCTACCAAGATGTTGCCCGGTGTCGATCGCGTTCGGTGTTGGGATCGGCGAACGGTTTTCGGGATTTGGTTATTATCGGTGCTATCGGTGCTTGCGATAAATCCATCAAGCTCCGCCAGTTCGGTCGTCGAAGCGATCACCGATAGCCGAACAGTGCAGGAGACATCTACCGCTGCAAATTCCCCTCGCGTGAACGGTGGCGCGAGCTATTCGGGTGATTCGCTCGGTTCGGAGAAGGGAACAAACGATGCCTCGATTCTCGCCGGCGAGAATGCTCGCGGGCTAGAAGGGGATGCAAGTCGGAACGTGACGTATTCGAATGGAACTAGCGTGCTCTTGTGCTGCGCGCTGGGAACACGGATGGAGAACAAGTCATGCATCGAGACCAACGGCACTTTTCCCTTCCCGCCTCTTTACGATTCCCAGAGTTTGACATTGCTGAAAGAGACGCCGACGCTGGGGGACGTTCGCTGGGACATTCAGAATCCTTGCCGAAATGGGTCCTACAAGCTCGATCCGAATGTGGAAAAAGATGACGCATTCAAGTTTCTGGATAACGGCTCGATTTATATTATATACGAGGAACTTATGCTCGATAAGGACAAGTACTGTTTCGCCGTTACTAACGACTCGGTGTACGACGTAGCTCGCTGCTTCCAGTTGCCGGACAAGATGGACGTGGTGTATCCCGTCGGAATGTTCCTATCCGCGTTATTTCTTTTCGTCACCTTTTCCGTTTACACCCTGGTACCTGAACTCAAGAATATGCATGGACGCACGCTTCGTGGATACGTCGGGCCTCTCTCGGTCGGTTACGTGCTACTCGGCACCGTCAAGATCATGCCGCAGATTAGTAAAACCGCATGCGTGACACTCGGTACACTTTTCCCAGAGATGGGCAACATTTTTGTTCAAGGGGTAACACCACTGTAACGGCACAAAAACGTAGTGTACCTTTGACAATTGTTTGTGGGTAGACAAAGAATTAAGTCGATAATCTGTTTGAACGTCTTTATTATATACATCTTAAGCAGGGTTGCGAGGCAGTTCAGTACACCGTACTGGTATATATGACGTCACTTGGTTCGGATTGGCTTAGCGTTGGTATGACGTCACGGCGTCACCAATCAAACATAAGTGTTCCCCTTCTCCTACAGCGTACGACCAAAGCGAAGATATGTACGACGTCATAAACGCCAGCGCGCCGCCATTTATTCAGTACGCCTGGCAATCCTGAATTCTTAAGTAGTTTCGAGCTTGATTGAGTAGTTTCAAGTCTCAACATACAATCAAGCTTTTTTCAAAATGGCACTTTAAACGCTTTTTTCTCGAAATTACGTTTTTCAAGTTGGCCAGCAGCACCATTTGAACAAATTCTATTCGATTCACTTCTAAATTACATTCTCCATCGGAGTATATACGTAGGTATCGATATTGTAAAATATTGCTTTTCTTAGAAATGGTAAGCATTTGAACATAAAGTTCACTCTCTACCTCCATTCATCCACGTCCAGCGCCATTTTCAAGCTCAAAAATTGTACATAACTGTAAAAGTGTTCAACAAATCATAAGAATGTAGTTTAGAAGCTACTGTGCAAATTTCAAGTGAATCGAATAAAATTTGTTCAAATGGTGCTGCTGGCCAATTTGAAAAATATGGTTCCGAGAAACATGCGTTTAAAGTGCCACTTTGAAGAAAAGAAAAAAATAGCTTGAAACTACTTAAGATGTGTATAATAAAGGCGTTTAAACGGATTTTCCACTTAGTTCTTTGTTTGCCCGCAAACAATTGTCAAAGGTACACTACAACACTAAAACTGCAAAGTTAACAAAATTATTCGTCATGTGTCGAATAAAGTTAACCCGGGTTAACGAACGAATGACGGATAACTTTTAGCCGTTACTTTATTTAAATAAAAATTTCGCCCTTTTCCCAACGCCTTAGAAACAAAAGTAATTAAGTAGGTATGTACTGTGTACGTAGTTTGCTAGTGCTAGCGAAGGGGTAAGAAGAGTTGTATAAGATATCGCGCGCGATGCGGCGCACCCCATGCTCTGTCATGCCTTTTATGAAGGCGTAGATATAAAAACACTTCTCCAGCTATTATGTACCTACACACATACATACTCGCACTTTCGTTTGGTCCGGCTCCATGTGCGTCGTAATTTCTCCTGATCTCTGTTTCAGCTTACATCATTCATTTCTCGTTCCTGGCTAGCTTCTTCTGGCTGAACGTCATGTGCTTCGACATTTGGTGGACATTTGGGTAAGCGAATTTTCCACATGCCGTTAACGCGGCTTTTTGAAATTCTTTTGACGAATCGAGGACCTTGCAAAGAGGGGTGCAACTCCATCTCCACTAACTTCAAGTAGATTAGAAAACACCGTTTATGAAATTATTGCTTCGACTTAAAATTCAAAAGAGAACACTAATTGAAAAATATATATTTTCACACAATAAAGTTATTGAGTTGATATGGTTTTATTTCTATTTTTGGCGAATTTTCCCAATCTGGAGCTGCCCAAAACCAAAATATAGCACAAAATAGTAATGAGTGCAGATTCAAAATTTGCCACAAATCGCTCATTTGTTATCAGATTTGTATCAAACGTGCACCAAACGATGTAGAATTTTATTATTATTGTTAATTAATAGGAAATCCCCATGGTATACAAAAAGAAAGACAAGAGCAATTTACAGAGTCTGAACACTAACTTAACCAACAATTAATAGATAAGTGAGCATAATAATTATACTTATAGGATAAACTAATTACCGCCGTGTAGGATATTAACAAGCCTATACAGTAGCGTCCTAAACGAATTAAGGGAGCCCAGCAAGGGATCCATACCGCTGAAGTATTGGTTAGCAATACTCGTCGCTTTATTAACAGAGTCGCACGCATAATAACGATAATTCGGTAGCCTCGAAGCAAAGAGAGGCCTTGACCGCAAGAATGAACATGAGCCTTGAACATGACTAAGGCCAGCAAGTCATTTTTTACATATACCTATGCACAGTAAATTCTCGTTATAAGCTCCCCGCTCGGGGCTGGCGGCGAGCGTACAACGCGTAGGGTCGACTATTCCGAGCCGCCAATGAGAGCGTTGCGCGAGTGAGAGAACCCGAGACCCAAGGATTCCAAGAACTTCCGGGGACACCGACCGAGCACACAACGCGTAGTCGAAATGAGCTTATAACGAGAATCTGCTGCATTGCACGTCATAACTGAAAAACGGTAGAAACTAGAGGTGCACCCCTCTTGCCGCAAGGCCCTGAATTTAGAACAAAGCCGAAAATGCGCGGCCTGCTTAATAGTTGTTACCCATACGTACGTACGCACGTTCGTTATTGACATCGTTTAGCGTGCCGCAGCTGCTATAAATGCCAGCCATTACATATTATTCTTCTAGGCAAGCAAGGGAAATTTGATAGCTGACAAACACCGAGGAAAATTGATTGCGGCATAGCGCGAATTAATATCCGGTTCGTGACGGCGCGTGTACACTCTGCCAACATTCTTAAATTAATTTCGATCCGTCCAGCAAGTGAACGATTCTCCTCGAGTGCTTTTACCGCGTAAACGCGTAATATCTCCTCGCCTCGCCCCTCCCGCCCTTCGTCTACTTTCGCCCCATTTCCCATCCGCCTGGGCGCCGACGTTGCGTGTCGGATATCGGATGACAAGGAACCGTCCTTAATTCCTCTCGATTAATTGATAGTCGCGAGGATCGATAGCATTTATTGCCTAGGGATCCGGCGACTAACGTAATCTCGGCTCTATTGTACTTACCCAAGTGATTCTTTGGACCGTAGGGGTAGGTAACGTTGTATTTACCTGCGAATCCCTTTGTGCTATTCACCTCATTACTACCATACGAAAGAGCATGCTTCGAGAGCCAGACGAACGCGATCCGACAGCTTCTCTTCGCGAGGAAAATCCAGACGAATTAAAACGTCCTATCTAGCATCTCGAAACAACCGAGAAAACAGAAGCTCTATTATTCTCTTTCTGCCGTTCTTGTCTTTCTTCATTCAATTTACAAAATGTCATTATTTCCTAGCAGCGTATCTAATATAGTTTTTGGTAATAGGTTTGCAGGTAGATAATGTAACATTAACGTGGCAATTAATTAAATATTCCAGATAGGATGTTTTAACCATCTGAAAAGCAGTTACGTTAAATACATTAGACTGTTTCTAGATTTCTACGAAGCACGTAGGGTTTTCTAACTTCACTTAAAAGGTAACAGACGCGTGGAACTTCAAGTATTTCAGCATATCTTGAAAAATGTAAAAATGCTAGATAGGACATTTTAACTAAGAAGGGCAGGATAGTATCAATTATATTTCGTTGGTCCTTCCTCCTTGGTTCAGCGTGTATAAAACTCCAGTTTGCGTTTCCCCTACTGTATGCGCAAGTTCGGCTATGTCTCTTTGCTTTTTGCAAAATCCTGGTTGCGTGTGTCGCAAAGATGAAACCGTCACTTATTCTGTCTTGTGTTTAAGGCACTGTTCTCTCATTGTCTGTTTTATCTCTACAGTATCCAACTTACCACGCTTTCCTATCACTCCTCCTCCATCTTTCTATTCCCGCGCGTAGTACCTCCAAATTCGAAGCTTCTGTTTAAACGATTTTTTATTAGCTTCACTCCTCTGTTTGTATGTTGGTTTAAAATCTTGAAAATAAATTTTAACCCACTTCCACGAATCCAATAGACTTGGACTTTGCGGGGGTACGTAGCTGTGAGGATAATACATATTTAAAAAAATAAATAAATACAAACCCCGGCGGGGTGAAAAAAATTGCTTCCTTTACAATAAACACGCATAACCGTAAATCCGAACGACTTGAAATCAGCCTATAACCACAAACCAAAACTTAGACACTAAAAAGTAAATCATAAAAAAGTACCTACGTGTATAAAAAAAATTTAAGTCAAACGATTTTATTTACTTTGATAAAAAATGCGCTAAAAACTTAAAAATAATTTAAATAAAATCGTGCGGCAGGATATTTCATAAGAGGATATGAATCAATTTCATACAAAATCAAGCGTCGAAATGAGCGATGAAATATCCTGCCCCACGCTTTTATCTAGATTATCTTTTAGTTTATAGTGCATTTTTGATCAAATTAAATAAAATCTTTTAACTTAATTTTTTTGTACATTTTTATTCCTATATCGCTGCACATTACTATAACCCTCTTTCTGCTTCTATCCGCTAATTAACTGCTTACCTATTAACAGTTCCTACTACTGCTGCCTCGCCCTTACTCTAATTTTACAATCTCCATATTTAAGGAGTAATAAAGTCGTAATAATAATAATTATTATCAGCACGTGATTCGTATGTTCTGTCTACACCCACGTGTCTTCGTTTTCACTGGAGACCTATTAGTGAAATACACGCATCCGCGCCCAATTTATTCTCTTATATCTATTCCCGCCAGCCTTCATCTTTCGAATCGCCTTTCCATCGATTGAAACTTGAATATTATTTTAACAGGGAGTAAATTATAAAAGCTCTACAGTGCGCAGTATTCGAGGGTTGACGTCTATCATAACTTCTCTGTGTACGTTCTCTTTCACATTTGCTGGGATAGCGAAGGGAATCGCAACGGACTCGCTTTCGAGTTTGGAGGTGGAGCCGCACGCGTGCGTTTCTCCGCCAACCGTTGTAAAAGATCGAGATCTACTTATGTATCTATAGAACGCCAGGTGCACAGCAAACAAATCATGACGTATCGTCCAAACAATTCTCGAATGCCGAGAAACGGCCTTTTCTTCGAGGCAAGCGTCGACGTCGACGCCGACGCTGGCGCCGATACTATCCACGAATGTACCCTATACCGATAGGCACTTGTGCGTGTGAGAGTGCCGCAAACAAAAAATCGCGGCGGGCGGATGATTGTAATTCGGGAACGCGAAGGGAAACTCTCGCTCGAAAGTAGTTGTATTGGTTTGCAAGCACGCTAAACGTTAAATGATCTGAAGCCGTTTAACAGCAGTTGATACTTATGTAGGGGAGGGTAGGGGAATTACGAACACTTAAGGGGAGGTTCCGGTCTAAAAGTCGATTTTTTTTTCGTTTTTCGATTGTTCAACCTTTCAGGAATACGTGTTTAAAAGGATTTGTTGAAATTCGTAAAATTCCCGAAGTTATAGGCATTTGAATAGCGGCGAATGCGTGGTAAAACCCGGCCACTCGGCACTCGCGTAAAACTTTAAACGCGTTTTTCTCGAAACAGTGTTCTCAAAACGGTGGGACATGTATCTCCAAAAGTTATTATCCGATTCGACTGAAACTTTTTTTATTTTAAAGAATATACTTCTGGCTAGGGGGGGAAACCAGACAAAATTACAAAATAGTAAAAATTTATAATTTTTAAAGGCGTGGAAAGGACGAACAGTATAGGGAAAAGTGATTTCAAACTTCAAGTATCGTTATTTTCTAAAAAAAGTCATTTTTGTAATTTTGTCTGGTTTCCCCCCCTAGCCAGAAGTATATTCTTTAAAATAAAAAAAGTTTCAGTCGAATCGGATAATAACTTTTGGAGATACATGTCCCACCGATTTGGATGATTTTTTTGACGCCTTGACTTTAACGACTCACCAGTGCCGTCTGCAATGATTAATTACAAAACAAAAAAATATTTCTATAATTTAAGACATCCTCAATGCAATGCAAAAAGTCCCATTAAGTTATATGTAGTAGTTTTCCTTTAATTAATTCCTAAAGATCACCTATTTTTTGGGGCTATAGGCCGGAACCTCCCCTTAAGGGAAAAGTTAAATAAAAACTAAAGTATTGCTTCCAATCAGATTTGCTTTATAGATAAATGAACTTTGATTCATTAACCATTTGGTTCATTGAACTTCGGCTGACTTAAACAATAAGGAAAATAAGCACGTGCTTAGGGCATCGGGAAAAAGAGGGGCACCGTAGGAATTTTTTGAATTTTAAAATCCTACTTTTGTTAGAAACACTTTTTAGTCAAATTAGCGGAAATGCTTAAGAAATCGTACATTGCGTTGAAATGATCACCCCGTATAAGGGGGCCTCAAAATGTTTTAAGTGGTTAGAGCTTCTAAGTGCTTACTCCGCCCCTGACTAAAGTATTAAAATGTAATTCTCCCGATAAAGCTGTTTTGTGACCTTCCCATTTTTCCCCTTATTACGTATGTTCTACGTTTTCGCGTTCTGCTCTTCACGCGAATGCCACACCGTGCAAGGCATTGCTGTTTTTAAGCGTTCCGCGTGAATCGCATGAGAATATTCTGGGAAAATATAATAATTGCGCTGACGGCACCAGGCACGATATCGTTTACTCCAGCATAATCGTGTTAATAAGATATGTTGTCGTTCCAACCGTGCGTTCATCTCGCCAAGCCCTTTTTTTGTATAAATAAGTAGATAGATAGATGACAGAGTGAGTGCGACACGAGTTAGGGTGTGACCGCGTCAGCCTGTCCCCTGTCCACCTATCCACCTGCCCCGTGTCTCGTATTCCGTGTATCACGTACCCTTATCGTTTAACCAACGATTTCGATTACACTATTGTATGTGCGTATACGAAAACGTGGACACAGGATACTTTGTTCGGTCAGGCAGTAGGATGCTTTTAGTATAAATATGAGTCGGTTAAATAATATATAACCGATCACCGGCAGGGTGACATCGCGGCAACTACCCACCCACAATTAGAGAAAATTAAACGACACCCTCGCCATCCCTCACCGCACTATTTCAGTGTTTATGACACACGTGCGAGAGAACGGTGTAGTGCGTCAAGAGAACGCGACGCGTTTCGTGCTGTAGCTTAGAAGCAGAGTTAGCATTATTCGAATAAAGTATTCCAATGATCTTGAATAAAAATTGCGAATACAATGAACATATTCTCGAATACCTAACGAATAATGTTTTATTCGAATAAATTGTCATTGGAATAAATTTTTATTATTAAATTGTCCTTGGAATGATCTCGAATAGAGGAAGTGGTCTAAACATGGGCTACCACTTTTATTTCAGGATTTTTCCAACACCCGTTGAAGATTTTTATAATCCGAGACTCGAATCTACATGTTCAATATGTTTACTTTATGATACGGAGTTGAATTAAGGTGGAAGAAAACTAATGTTTGTTTCAAATTCTATATTTAAAATAACAGTACGAATCTTCGGTTTTGAAAGTGGGGTCTAAATATGGGCTGCTATTAAAATAATCTAAAAGAACAGTGAAAACTGCATATTTCCAGACTGAATTTTTTTAAACCATGTCCAAAATGCTAATAAAAATAAACTTAGATGCTGATGGTCTATTTACAGTGGCCACAGATGTATGTGTCCTTTTCAACACCTGCGCAGGCATGCTGTGCCCACATATAACACTGGAAACACTTCACCAAAAGTTCTCCCTCTGTGTCTTTAGAGAAATGTCTTCTGCAAAACATGCAACTCGCATTCAGCATCATCTGGGCGCCCCGTTTCAACGTCGCTGAAGTCGTCTTCAGCTTGATAGCCCGTATTTAGATCACTTGCTGATGGACGCTTAGAGCATTGAAAGTCATTACTACGCGATGCTGTTAATAATTACAAAAAATTATGCGAAAACAAGCTTACAATGTTAACAATATAGTGCTCATAGCAAACTAACTCTTAGTTCACCAGATTATTGTTAAAAAAAAATAAAACAAACATACCTACCGGTAAAATCTTTCAGATTCGTTCGTTCTTTTAAAATATTTTGCAACACAACATGTTAACCAAACAAATGTAAGCTATTATCTGTTTCCCACAGCCCCTTTTCTTTCTCAGTAGTGCTTTTACACCTTTGCTGGTGGAGTGAAACAGCCACTATGATCTAATACTGCAACTAGCCCATATTTAGACCCTAGCCAATATTCACACCACTTCTAAGATTTGTGAATAAAACGAAGTCATTCTCGAATGATGAATAATTTTTAATTGGAATAGAAATTTATTCGAATAATGCCCAACTCTGCTGCGAAGAAAACGCACACCTCTCACACGACATACCTACATATTTCCAAGCGCTGGGACGTTAAATCTCACGGCTTAGGACTTGATACGTGCAGGAAATTGATGCGTCAACTAAAACCACAAATGTTACACATCATCTTTTTCCTCAACACTCGCGGGCTCTTTCTTTCTCCCTTCCGTTTCTTATTAATGATGGCCGTTTCCAGAGGGTTCCGCTCGCTACAGGGCGGCGTGAAGCAAAGAGAGCGGAAAAAGTTTTTAATATACTCGTTCTACGCTTGGGGTTGTGCGTCCTTTCTCACCGGAGTCTGCATCCTCATGAGTTTCGTTGGCAACATCCCGACTCACTTACGGCCTAACTTCGGAGAAACTAGCTGTTGGTTTCCCAGTAAGTTCTCGCCGGCATAGGTAGAGACTTACATATGGAGGGCCGAGATTCATAGCAGGGAACTATATACAAAATTATTTAAATAACGGATCAAATAACAGTCACTTGAACTTTAGATTATTTGACGAATTATTTTTCGACCAGAATTTATTCGACGAATAAAGTTAACCCGGGTCAGCTTTATTCGACACATGACAAATAATTTTTGTAACTTTTATTCGTTATTCGAAATTTTATTTGAATACAAATTTGGCCCATCTGATTCATCTGGTGTAAGTCACTCGCATGGTGTTTCTCGTAAAATAATGTTTTGCGTTACCACGTTGCGTTGTGGGAACACATCTAAAGGCTCAAAATACTAAAATGATAAATATGTATATACTTAAAAATTTTAAAAAGTTGAATGTTTAATTTTTTGTATTACCAGCACATTTGTTATATTAATTGATACTTCCCATGTGTTGTGCTGATAAGAAGGGGCTTTGTAAAAAGGAAAGAAAACTGTTTTTTATTCTTTAAATAAATTTTGATAATCACCCAATGAATTTTATTGAATTTGCATTAAATGAAATTGCATCAAATACATATATCTTGAAAATATTATCATCCCTTCAGCTACTTATGCTCCCCCTGAGATTAAATCCTGAGTGCGCCACTGATTGAAGTTATAATTTAATTCATTAGGGAAATAAACAGATGGAGGCTTTAAGACGTAAAAACTGTTATTAACTAAAATTATCAAAATTTGGACTTACACTACTATGACTCTCAGCCCTTCGTGTGTATGTCGCTGCGTAAATATGTCTACGCACTCACACCTGCGGACTTTTGCGCATCAGCTGTCCTGTACTTCCGGCCGTGAGAAGTACATCGTGATATCTCGTGGTATCGTAATTGTAATGGTTCTTTAGAGACAGCGTACGCGGCCACAGCGATATACTTTTACGGGCCTGTGGGCGTTACAGTTATCTGTAACATATGCCTTTTCTTCTCGACGGCGTTCAAGATCGTGCAGCACAAAAAGGACACCAATCATCATCTAAAAGGCCAAGACAGTAGGCGCCACGACGACAATAAACAATGGTACGTTCTTCTTGTCCTTCGTTTATCCGGTTATGTTTTTAATCTGGTCTCGAAGAAATTGCGGTAACCTAAGGGGACGTGCCAACTTCCAGGATTTTATTCTTGAAAAACTTGAAGACTTTTTTAAATAAACGGTTGTGTATTCGAAAGTATATACTATTTTAAAGTTCTTGTAGTACTTTTTGCAATGCTATATACAGTCGAACCTCGATAACTCGAATCTCAAGGAAAGGTATAAATATATAGATTTATATAAATATAAATCTTAGAATTATAGAGGTTTCGGTTCTTCGAGTTTTCGAGTCACAGATGTTCAACACACGAAAATTCGACTTATAGAGGCTTCGTGCGACTATTAATTTTTCCACTTGTGAATCTGTAAAGCAAGACAAATTCAAGTTTTCAAGGTCAATTGTTTATTGTATACCTATAATCAAATATACCTACAACTTACAAATTAATTATAAAACCCATTTTATGCTCGAAATATTACCCTTTATTACATATTTAAAAAAATGTGATTTTGCTTTGTGCTAATCTTTTGGCATATTGTAAATCAATAGCATTTTCAATCGTGAATAATGCATAAAACTTATAGAAAAACTCTACGAAATTTCGTAATACATATGTAGAAGTCAACTTCGACCTGTAGAGGTCGGAGTTCTTCTAAATTCGAGTTGTAGCGGGGAAGTACATAACTTATCATGCAAAATATAATTCGAGTTGCGGAAGCTTTATTTCGAGCTGTAGAAGTGTTTACAGCGGAGCGGAAGGGAATGATGAAAATTTTCGTCTTATAGAGCTTTTCGAGTTGTCGAGGTTCGAGTGATAACCCAAATACCCGATAGAGGTTTGACTGTATAAATAAATAAAGGAATTAGGGCGATCTCCCGGGGGCCTTTTTTAAGCACCTTGCGGTGACTACTGCTTCGACATGGTTCATCCTAGTTCATCACAGCTAGTATAGTAGATTATCTACTGCCCGATCGTTCACCATCGCGAAAAATTAATTTGCCACAAAATGGCAACTGTTCATAGCAATAGTATCGATTTTGGCCACAGAATCGCTCTCACTTTTCATCTGTAAAATAAAAACTACGCAACGAAATTGAAGAAGCCTCGTTCGGGCACTAGATAATCTACTATACCAACCAAATTTGGTCAAATTCTTAATTTCTGATGCACCAGGTCAAAACTACAGTGGTCACCGTAAAGTGCTTAAAAAAACGCCACCGAGACATCGCCCATAATTCCTTCATGTATTTATATATTACGTTGCAAAAAAAAACTACAAGAATTATAAAACATATCCTTTCAAATCCACCACCGTTTATTTAAAAAAGTCTTCAAATTCTTCAAAAAAAATCCCGAAAATTCATGTGTTTTTAGACCTCACAGGTAACCATGGCCCCTTAAGCATTGCGCGGGAAACTATTACCTACAGAAATGTATATGAAGTGATTTCATCGTTATCACTGGAACAGCCGCTACTCGGCGCGTTTATGACGGCAAAATTATTTTTGGACCCTCTCATAAAACGAGTAAAGCCGAGACTTTCCCATGGTTCCATTTGTTTTCATAATGACGGGTTCCTCTAAAGTAGCAAGTACAACATCCGCCCGTACCGAGCACAGTCTCTCGGATGGTCGCACGTTTCGCCTTCCAGACAACTTGCACGCATCACAGTGGAAGCACTCTGTGTAAAAACCCATACTAATCAAGATGCCTTCTTCGCGCTTTGCTCCGCCTGTCTACGTTTTACGGCACCTAAAAATTGGAAAAATAAATAATAGGGTAGTTTCAGAGTTAGTTACTCCTTACCGTATAACTTATAGATCTTTATCGTTGTCGCGCAGGTTCAATCTGTACGTGAAGCTGTTCATCGTGATGGGCATCAACTGGTCCATGGAAATAATATCCTGGCTGTTCAACGAGTCGCCGGGATACCTTTGGTACCTTACCGACCTGGCAAACACCTTGCAGGGAGTAATCATCTTCTTGATCTTCGTTTGGAAAGGTAAAATCAGACGGCTTCTTCTGAAACGATTCGGTTGTCACCGAGGCGATATTCTCTCGGGGAACTCGACTCGGAGCGCTTACCACAGTTCCACTTCCCGCACTTTCACGACGTCGATGGCACCGCTACAAGAAAAGGGCAATCCTTACACGGGCGAACCTCACCGTAATAACAAACCAGCCGCCAATCGCAATGACTCCATTTAACGCGCCATCGTCCTGCGTCGTATAGTAATTTTACCATTTTTCTCGTTGCTCTTCGTACATGCGTACCTACCACATTTCCTTCGTTCGACTAACGCCGCTACACTCGCGTGACGAACCTGGACGCTCCTGATCCGATCCCTTCAAGTGCGGGTATTCGGATGCGCACACAACTACATGTATCTTTATTAGATCATTATTCGTACGAATTTCAATGGGAAAAGATGTGTCGGAAAAGGAACGCTGAAAGCATCTACACATTCATCGAATGGCTATCGCAACGTTTCAAAGTACTACACAGTCAGTAATGCGTAATAATTTCTAGCAATTCGGAAGGCTTAAGCGAAAGTTTGCTCTTGCACCGTGAGTGTTTGAAGAAGACTCTTTAAATGTTAGTGGAACTTCCGAACTATTTAAGATACATAATATAAATCGGTAATTTAAGATGTACTAGATGTCAGTTACCTAGCTTTAATCATGTTAATCGATGTACGACAAGAATTTACCAATTCTATTTTAAGCTAAGGACGTAATTCCGTCATCTGATATTTTAAAACGTGCATATGTTATTTGCTGTTTTTTTATTAAGTCCAATGCGTGAAAATTTTATACGCTGCTCTTATACACATACTATATACATTATAATTATGTAATATATATTACATTACATGCACACGCATAACACATACGTATATAAATTATGTATTTTTATTCTAAAACGATATTAAAGTATAGTACAAACGTCAAATGATTTCCGTTCAAATTAATACTACTAAACCTGTTAATCAATTATTATACGCATTCACGGTGACGACACAACCTCGATCGTCGATACAGCTTCTATTATCGCGCGCGACGCGCGTACAAAATACTAATCGTTCGTTTCTCCTGGTAAATAAGCAGGTTCCTCGAACGCGTAAAGATAAGAGGGTGTGGCCGAATGTTTCGCCTCGCGAACGATCACATTTCCAAAGACAATTCTTCGTCTGTATTTTTTAAATGGGGCGCTTCATTGCGCATTTATACAACTGCATATATTTCATTTTAACTTGAAAACAAATTATTCACGCGAGTTAATCGACGATATGAATCGCCTCCATCGTTTCTCTTCCCCTTTACCTTTTCTTCTCTTTTAAGCAAATACGTCTTCTCGGTCGGCTCCAACGCCCTCGCCGTCTTCCAAGCTCGAGAAGTTCAAAAAGTGAGCGGGTCTGTGAATCTCGTGATAAAATTCCTTTGGATTCGCCAACTGAAGCTCGTACTTCATATTCGGGTCGTGTCTCACTCCTAGGATCATCGGGCAAAGTAAAGGTGGTATGAAGACTTACGCTCGTGAATTCAGGGCAAGTCGATAGTAGAAATATATCAGACGACGAGTCTTACCCATAAAATTATAATTCCACGATCCTTGACTCGGGACCATGAAGAAGCCGAGGAAGCGGTCGGACAACAGCATTTGTACCTTTTCGTAATGACTAGGTAAATAACCTTTAGGATTATTCCCTTTGTCGGTATTTTGCTTTCCCCACTCGAAGCCGCTGAAACGCGAGCAAATAAACTTTAATAGCGGAAAATTTCAGGCTGCGATGTAGAGGTAAGTAATTTTCTATGGGGAGGAAAATACGAACCTGGGTGTCAACTTGTATGCCGTAAGGGAACATGAACCTGGTGTAAAACTGCAAGTAATGACGATGGTCTTTTCTCCGTCCCAGATCGGATTTTCCGCCATTACTCGAGCATGCGTGGATATATCCTATTGCGAGCAGAAAGGAGAAGTCGTAACTACTACTTATTATTGTTATACACAAGGGAATAAAGAAGCTAATATGCGTTACCTGTGGCGACAACTGCGGTAGCTCGTTAGGTTGAGTGTGGATCCAACCGAGGGGTTCCATTTCTTTTAGATATTGGTGGTTCGGAAGCGTGTTAGGTAAATGAACGGTTTGATGCGTTCCCCACTGCGGTGCCATAACTATGCATCTGATCTCTTTCACCTGAGGATTATCCGGTGGACTTATACCGTAGAGGTATCCCGCAATCTATAGAGGTAACAATACAAACACAAATCAGAGGATGTAAAATATTTTCTGCGAGATTTCCGTAAAGCTACGAATCGAAAATTATCTATACGTATAAATAAAACAAAAAGTCCGACTGACTGGCTGATTGACTGACTCATAAACGCCCAGCTCAAACCGTTTAACCTAGGAACGTGAAATTTCGAAGGTACGTTGTTTTCATGACGCAAGCACCCACTAAGGAAGGATTTTTGGAAATTCCATCTCCAAGGGGGTGAAAAGGGGTGAAATGTATTTTCATGGAGTCCTTAATATTTCTTAAGCCCGAAGCGAAGCGCGAGGGTATTTTGCTAGTCTAACATATAAGATACTTATGTATATACCTGTGCTCGTAAATCTGAGATCGTAACGAATTTCTTGAGGACGTTCTTCGGCAAGATGTAAGTGTAGCCGGTCTCTTTTATATCGTCGGACGACACGTAAATATGATTGGTCCTGAGATGCAAGTTCGTGGCGGAAATCGCTCTCACCCGCCATTCCGTCTTCGAGCTGAACGTCTGTGTTTCGTAGTTGGAAGTAGTCGCGGTGATAATCTCGTCGCCGTGTTTGTTCACCGTTCTAGTAGTGGTCGCGGTGAGCTGCGATTGCTCTTTCGTCTGCTTTTCAATTTCAGCGATTTGTTGACGCTGAGCAGACGGCGCGCTAATCTCCATGCCCAGAATGATATCTCGAATTTCCGATTGAGTCAACGATGCGACGTTCACACTGAAACACGACAATCCCATTAGCAACAGCTGCTTTTTACCATAACTGCGCGCCAGTAGAAATGTAATCCACGATGTACGTACTTGTTCTTTTTACCATAATCCGCTAATATAAGGTCCTTTAATTGCACTTCGACTTTGATCCATTCGTCGTCGGTTAAAGAGGGCCATATATGATGCGGCTCGGTTATGGTCGTCTTGTCCGGTTTCAAGACAACTTTCGTCCTCTCAGTGTTGACGTGCAGCGCGCGAAGGATGAGAATCAGACGCGAGAATGCCTGTGAATTTCATCGGCGAGATTCACAATTATTGAACGTCACTGTAATTCGCACAGGGCAAAGAACTTACCGTATACGAGGAGATTGTCTTCAACCAGTCGTCGTACAAATTGAACAGCACCATTTGAGGCTCCGTTGCTTTCAAAATTAAATCACCAAACTTCTCGACTTTTAAGCAGGCCTGGAACGGTAACTGAAGCTCCGATCCTTTGATAACGATATTAGGGAAATCGAGTAAATGTACTTCCAAAGGATCCAGCATTCCCTTTCTAGTTACAATGATTTGCTTCGGTTGTTCTTCCACCGGTAACGATCGAATAAGCGCTGCTACTTCCTCGGCAGTTTTCCACTTGGCCAACTGCAACGGAACACTATGATACCGCACGATCGTTTAACCGCAATCCTTGTAAAATCAATGTAATTTACATACTTGTCCTAAACGCTTCTGACCTGCCCAAACGGAAGTGTGGATGATTTTTAAAAACAGCTGGCCAGTTCGGGGATTGAAAATGAAGATCGCTCCGTTTATAGGCTTCGTAGTTAAATTGCCCTCGAACGTTTTGTGGATGGTAACGCGGTAAACATTAGTGTCGTCGACGAACCTAACGAAATTAGAAATTATTACACATAAACTGGCTTAGTCCGCGCGTGCGAGAAACAGAATACAATTAACTACCAGATTATTTGATTGGAGAACAGTTCTCCGTAATTCTGCGAGGACAGGTACGGTTCCGTTGGTTCGGACGAGTAAAGTTGCAACGCTTTTCTGATGCGCTCTCGTAACACGTACAAAGCTGGATTTGCCTTCATTATCTTCGCCATCGCTTGCTGTATAAGAGGCTTGCACCCTGGGAACCAGTTGCCGTACGCGCTGACGGAAACAACAAGCCATTTGTATTTGTGGATTTACGAAGGACCTCGAATAGTCCTGTTAATGACGTAGTTTAACGAAAATGCCGTTTGAAGGCAGTCGGATTACCTACCTGTGTAAATTGTAGGCCAAGTCGATGGCGATCAGTAAGCCCGTGGGTGATGGGTAAATAGACATGTTGTCCGTGGTGTAATCTAAGAATTTAGCTCTAGCGTACCGCTCGATATCGTGGGAATCGTAATCTCCCCACCTGAGTTGTACGTCTATCCAATATTTTTGCGTGGTGGTGTTATCCATAAGGTCTCTGAAGTTCCGAAGCAGAGGATATCGTGAATTTGGCTAGGGGGAACACGGTGCGACAATATAAATTCATCGATACTCACTTTGAGTCGGCGAGCAACGACGGTCTAGAGACGTTCCACTTGTAAGCGGAGAAGAGTAATATATCGGCACAGGACGAATTCATTTTGTACGATTTCCTGGGGTGAATAGTCTCCTTTTGGACAGTCTCGATTTCTAGCGCGTCCAATTCCTGATCGAACACTTGGCAAAGATCCATCACGATCGATTCGTGTACTTTTTGCCACAAATGCGCGCGGAAGATTTGAATCAGCGAAATCTTCAGCGTTGGAATTTTACCGTGCATGAATATCCCAGTCAAATCCAGTTGTACCTGAAGAATTTTACAAACACGATAGAAACGAGATGTTACTTTACAGTTGCGCTAGAGTTACCATCTGTTGTAGATGGAGTAATTAGCAATAAGGGTGTCCACTTTACCTGGAAACCGACGTACACGTTCGCTCTGTTGATGGTCGGCGACCACCATAAAGTAAATCGACGATTTGGTATTTGATTTAAACCCGACCTCTGGGCGTTGGTCAGTTTCTTGTACTTCATAGACTCTTCGAAACCAGATGCCTTCTCCCTGTAAAAAGCCACTCTCGTCACATTCCATTCCATTCGATTCTCGTATTCTCTAAAAGTCTAAACGTTGCCAGGCTAAATTTCCCTTACCAAAAGAGACCTTCCCAAGTCGGGAAGTATGTTCCCTTGAAGAGCGTGTGCTCCAAAATCCCTTCTACACCGCCGAGTGCCTGAATCATGTCCGTCCTGTAATTGTTCAAGTTCCACAATTTACCGTCGTGACGTTGGTGAGTCCACCAGAATGGATTCTGCTTCAACACCTGGATGATACGATAAAACAGAAAAAAGAATTATATTCTCGTATCAACAGTCTTTTACGTTGACGTACCGACACGATGGGTCGCGGATACCTAAGAAATTGTGTATAGCAATAGGGTGGCCCTTATTTTCAACGTGCGATTTCTTTTGCTGTCACCCCCTAGCATGGTTCCATTTCATAAAAAAGTTCCTGAAAAAGATGATTGCAATCGGACAACGGGAAAGGATGCCGACCAATCCTCAAAGTTTAGAATTCATCAATGGTTTGGATTTAAAGAATTTCTCAAAAATGGTAATCCCTATCGAAATTTTGTTCGTCTACAGCATAGTGTATCGCCTATACGCACGTAGTGCGGACCTCTCTATATTCAAACGCTATTATATGAAAAATGATTGAAAGCACGAACAAATTATATACACTTACACATACAATTTTGGAGAAATTCTTTAAATCCAAACAATTGATGTTATCCGATTGCAATAGAATTTTTCAAGTACTATTATATGAAATGGAACCGTTCTAGGGAGTGAGGACAAAGAAATAGGAAAAAGATATTCCGACACGTATAAATAAGGGCCATCCTAGTGTAGCAAACATGTACCCACCTGATACTGTTTAAATTCCGTGCGTATTCTCCAACCTTTGTCGTAAGCGAGAGTGTGCCTGTCTTTCTGGAACAGCGTGTTTATTCTAGGTATACCGCGGTCCCAGCTATCCTCGAGATCCTCCAAAGTGAGCCGCCGATTTTGCGCATTGGCTTCCTGTCGCTTCAAAGCGTATTCTGCCCATACACGTTGCGAGTCGATAAACTCCGACTCCCAGGGTTGGATGTACCGATATAAATTCGGGATCAGTTGATCCTCGTCGTGGCTCATGCCCGAACGGAAATGTGTGATACCGACATCGGTCTGTTTCGACCACCTTAAATCCGACTGGAACAGGACAAACGATTCAGTTAATACATACGCGGACGGAATCTACCGAGAGTTGCTAGAAACTATATTTATGTATACCATGACCTACCTGAGGTATCAACACGTGGCCCATCGAGAGCATTCCCAAGCCGCCCAACTCCTTCGGCGTGTAAAACACCACCGGTGGAAACCGCGACGGCATTTTGGAGTTCAGACCGATCTTGATACGAGTTTGAATTTTATTTTCACACTTGACCAACAAATCCAAGAGTTCCTGCGTGTTCACCACCGCTTCACGGAAGTAGGTCATCAGTCCGATCAAAGCTGTGTTCCATTTATTGACGATCTTCGTAAATGTCGTCGAACCAGAGGCCATGAGAATCTGCCTGACTCTATTGTGGAATCGTTGTAAACTCTCGTCGTCGACTCTCAAGAAGCACTGAGCCGTCCTCTCCTTCGTAATCTCATTCTGCAAGTTCCATACCCCGTCCCTGTGTGTAAACTCCTCGTGAGTGGTCCTGCACTTAGGCAGAATTCTGCACTCGAAACCGCTCATGTTGAACAGCAAGTTCGGATTATCCTTACTGTACACGCTAACGAAACTGTTCTCCCATTGTATCGTAGTGGTGGATCGTGGCAAGCGGTTCTTAATGTCCCAGAACACGGCGCGGCCCAAATTAACGTCATGCTTCATGAGTCGCATCCGCGCGTCCCGGGGCCAGCATTTCTTATTATTATAACCGACGATATTCTCGTTGT